>JXTB01000064.1:1130055-1145995 GCA_002914805.1 Parasponia andersonii
TCTCTCCTTATTTGCTTTGATTATTTACTTCAATTTACACAAGCCACATCTCTTAATTATTTATAAATTTATTGTTGATAAAACCTCCATCAACAGTATACGTATATGTAGACACGAGGGGAAGCCTTAATGAACTTCCAAAAATGACACAACTTTATACTTTCCAAAACAAAAAGGTTTTCTCAACAGCCCAAAAGGAGCAGCGAGGGCGAAGCGTTACGGTTTTGAGAAAAAACAGACTTCCCTTTTATTATTATTGTTATTATTATTATTATTATTATTAAGATTACAAAAAGGAAAGAAAGCAGCGACGTATTAATAACGATAAAAGTAAGCCAAACCTGAGCGACCTCAGCAGAGGAGACCCATATAACAACCACCGTTGCAATCAACCCCAGACCAGCCTTGTACTTCAAACCCATCACTGAAAAACACCAACAAACCTCAAAATATGGAATTTAGAACCGAGTCTGCGACTGGGTTTTCTTTATTTTAGTACAAAGCAGAACTCTTTTCCTGGAACTTGGGAGCAAGTGGCAACAAAGTGAAAAATAGAGATTTAATTCAGTGTTTGCGTATCAATTCTGGGCAAACCCAAAAAAAAAAAAAAAAAAGCAGATACGGTGTTATGCAATATAAATAAAAAAATAGTACTTTGACATTAAGATTTCTTAAAACTAATACTTAGTTTATAATTTTGAATTTTGATGGATAAAAAATAATAATATTCTTAAAATTAAGAACAATAATAATAATGATTAATTAAATTTTAATAGAATATATCATTATTATTTTTTTAATAAAATTAATCAAAAAAATTAATTTAGAGTACTACAATTTCAAATCCCAGAAAATTCAAATTTGAGAATTTTTTTTTCCCCAATCTATTTATATATTTTGCACTAAGACTTAGCTCGATAATCATAGATGTACGTTACGTGAAGATTAGTTTGTGTATTTAGATGAGATATAACTAAATGATAAGAAGGCCCTATGCTATCATTTTTTCTGGTGCAATTACATTACCCTTGCGTTGTTTTGTGTACGTTCTTGTCGTTTTACTAGATGACGTCGTTTATTATTAGAGATGTATAAAAAAATCGCTAAACTGACCAAATCGATTGACCGAATATCGAAAAATTGAAACCGAAAAAATTAAAAACTAAAAAAATAACGTTAGCTCGGTCGATTATTCTTTTAACTCTAAACTGATTAGTATAAAACCGACTAAATCGATGCGTTAATTTATATATTTTTTTATTTAATTATTTACATATTTAAAATATTAAAATACTATATAATATTAAAAAAATTTCCTAAAACTAATATTTGATAATCTTCTAAAATTTTCCTGGAACTTAAGTGTTATTATTTATCAACTCCTTATAGACCTAACAATGTTTAACAATGTTTTATTTTGTAATTAGCTAACACTTAAATTATTATATTCAAGTTTGATTTATATATCTAAATTTATTTTTATCCATTTGAATTTTTTTAGTTATGATTTTATGGTGATTTTGTACTATAATTTCGCAAGTAGTTGTAGTCTAAAGTTAAAATATTCTTTAAAAGAAAGAAAAAAAAAGAATCACAATAATTTTTTTTTAAAAAATTGTTCTTTTATGGTTTAAATTGAAAAACCGACTACCGAACCGAAAAATTGATCAAACAAACCAAAAAATTGACCGTCGAACCAAAAAATCGACCGAACAAGCAAAAAAAACTGACCATCAAACCAAAAAAACTAACCGACTATTTTCAAAATTAAAATATTTAGTTTTTTTAGTTAAAAATTGACCGAATCGAGTAAATCATCAATCTATTTTTTTATTTTATTTTTCTTAGTCGGTCGGTTTTCAATTTGAATCCTAAAAAACTGAAAATCGACCAGTCGATTCGATAGGTCTAAAAAACCGACCAAAGCAACTGATACTTACCCTTATTTATTATTATTTTTTGTCGTTTTTATACCATACAATAGGAAAATTTAAAACTAGTGAGAATAGTAACCCTCTCATGATGAAAAAAAAGACTTTTTTTTTGTTTACTTATTATACCTGAATTTGGAGTAATTTTGAAATTCTCAAATTTTTATTAAATAAAAATCTTAATTTTATAAATAGTTTATAAATTATCCCTTTTTTTTTTTTCATCACATATGCTTTAAGCTTTAAAACATGATCAAAATTGATAAAAATCCCTTAACAATATACTTTTTCATTTATGTTGTTTTCTTGTTATTGTCGTTTTACAGTTAAGGTCCTTCTCCTGTATCATTGTCATTCTTTTTAATGCTTCTTTTAACATTCATCTCATATTGTCGTTTTTCCTATTTGATGTCATTTCTAGGGTAGTTTTTATTGTAAAAACTTTGTTTTTTTAATTAAGAGTATTTTGGCTTTTTCATAAATTGGGGATTAAAAATAATTAGAATGGTTGAAATTTTAATTAGCTTTGAATGGTGGTTCATGTGAAAAGAATTTGTAGAAGTTTGGGGTTAAATTCTAATTTTCAAGAACTTAAATGAAGTAGAATTCGAAACCTGAGGTCAAATGGTAATTTTAAAAAGGTAGGTCACTAGCCCTTTATGCCACATGTCACAAAATTCCCTAAATATTTTGGAACTCCTAATTTTTTTCCCCAAGTTTCCTCTCTCTCATATTCTCTCTATCTCTTTTAGTTCTTCATCAAAATGGCAATTTTAAAAAGATGGGTGACCAGTCCATTTATGCAATAACGTCAAGAAAAAAAAAGAAATAAACTAAACATATCCAATAACAAGTTGCCAAAATTAGAATGACAGACCCAGCCATTGTTAAGAAATGGCTGGCTGAGTTTTTGTACCATTATTTTGTTTTGATATCCCTTTTTTTTTTTTTAAAGGAAGTTTTGATATCCATTCATTTTCCAATAAAACAAAGAAAAAAAAAGTAGAAAAACAAAATATAATTTTAAAGTATTAATTTTCGAATTTGATTAATGCATTAGCTGTACTAAATACCAGTTTCATACCCATAGCCTCTTGAACCTTCTTCCAGAATTTTGAAGTGAATCTAGAATCTCTGTCAGAAATGATAACTTTTAGAATACCATGTAGTCTAATGATTTCTTGAACATATAACTAAGCCAACTGATTCAAGCTATAAGTTACTTTAGTCGGCAAGAAATGGACTGACTTAGTATACCTATTTACAATTACCTAACTAGCATTATGATCTTTATTTGTCTTAGGAAGCCCAACCACCTAATCCATAGCAATCTCTTCCTATTTCTATTATAGCACATATATAGGCTTCAATGTACCAACGGGTCTTTGATGTTCAAATTTAACTTGCTAGTATATGGGGCATTTGTTATGATCCTAGCCTCAAACTAGACAATTGTGCGGCACTTAGCACAATCCGTCGTACTAAGTCAGCCTACTAATCCTCAAGAAAGGGACTTAGAGTAAGCTTTGAGACAAAGTGGTAAGGATGAGAGAGTTTATGTGAAGGAAAGCTTTGTATTACTCTTAAAATGCTTAGAACTCTCACAAATGGGACTTGTCTACAAATGAACCCAATGGGTCCTTTACATAGGCAAAACCTAAACCAACCAAGGGTTATGATCGTGCTAAGTGGCATGATCTTACAAAGGGTCTAGAATATTCTCAAATAAAGTGATAATATCTACAAAAATATTTACATAGAGAAATCTAGAACAAGCATGGTCTAGATCCTTCTAAGAAGTTCACACACTATCTTGGCTTTTCTAAGTCATTCTAGGGGCTTCTAGGACCGTCTAACCTATCTAGCACCATTCGGTCTTGTTTAGAGCTTTTTAGGGCTTAGTAGCACCAACTAGAGTCTTTTAGCATAACTAAGACCTCTCTTGATCATTATAGAAGTGTCCACCATGTTCTAGGGTCTTCCTCAATCTTTTTGGGTGAGCAGTATATATATAGAGGACCTTAGAGCTATGAGTAACAATATTTAGATTTTTGGGAGCCAAATGAGTAGGGAATAGCACCCTCCCCCACTCAAGTTCGCGACGTCTCCATCGCGCCATCGACTTTGAACCGCTCGATATGGTTTTTGAATTGCCACAAGGCATCTTCATGCTCCCAGCTAGTCTCAGCCTCGGGCAAATTCTTCCATTTTGCTAAGTATTCCCGATAATTAGGAACACCATGTCGGTGGATCAAGCGATCAGCTAAAATGCACTATACCTCTTTATCAAATGAGGTTACCACCGCAGTAGGAGCCCTTTTGGATTCGCCCCTTGAAGGATCTCCTTCATCTCTATGGTAGGGTTTTAGCATGCTAACATAGAAGACAGGGACAATCTTTAACTTGGCAGGGAGTTGAAGCTTATAGGAGACCTTACCTACATGCTTAAGTACCGAGAATAGACCTTCGTATTTGCGCACCAATCCTTTATGCAACTTCCTTAAGGTTTTGAATTGTTGGGGCAATAACTTGACAAGGACTAAATCCCCCTCTTGATACTCAACATGCCTCCTCTTTTGGTAGGCCCACTTCTTCATTCTTTTAGAAGCTTTGTTCAAGTAGGCCCTAGCCAACTCCACTTGTTCATGCCATGCCTTAGCAAACTTGAATGCTGCAGGACTCTTCCCACTGTAACTTGTCAGTAAGGCATGTGGGGCTATATGTTATTGACCCATGACTATCTCGAAGGGACTCTTGCCTGTAGACTCACTCCTCTAGAGGTTAAAGGAGAATTGGGCTATATTAAGTAAGTTTGCCCAATCTTTTTGATTGGCACTCACAAAGTGCCTCAAATATAACTCCAGCAAGGTATTCACCTTTTCTGTCTGACCATCGCTTTGGGGGTGAAAGCTAGTAGAAAAGTTCAAGTTTGAACCCATCAACTTGAACAATTCTGTCCAAAACCTTCCAATGAATCAGGGATCATGATCATTTACGATGTTTGATGGGACTCCCTAAAGCTTCACGACATGCTTCATAAAGAGCCACACGGTCTCATTAACAGGACAATCAGGTGAAACAGTATAAAGGTGGCATACTTGCTGAAGTGGTCAACTACCACTATAATGCTGCCAAAGCCCTCCGAAATAGGCAGGCTAGTGATAAAATCCATGGAAACACTCTCCTATGGTCTCTCAGGGATGGGGAAAGGTTCCAACAATCCACCCGGTATTTGTTGTTTCACTTTGTCTTGTTGGCACACAAGACAAGTTCGTACATAGGCCTCGACATTATCCCTCAGTTGAGGCTAATAGTAGATAGATTTGATAAGAGCAAGAGTGCGTTTCTGACCTGAGTGAGCATCACACAAGGAATCGTGGCACTCTTTGATAAGCTCTTTTCTTAAGTTACCCTACTTAGGCATACAGAGTCAATTGCCTTTGGCATAGAGAAGTCTGTTGCTTAGCCAAAAACATCTCATCTTTCCTTTCATTACTAGGGGCAGCAGACTCTTTGCAAGAACATCGTGTTCCAGTCCTTCCTTGATTTTCTCTATCAAAGTGCTATCGGGCCTGGTTAAAGTCGCTAGCTCCGCCTTTCTGTTTAGGGCACTTGCCACCACATTAGCCTTTCTAGGCTTGTATTCAAGCTTGTATTCGAATTCTGCCAAGAAGTCTTGCCACCGAGTTTGCTTGGGACTCAACTTTTTCTGAGTTTGAAAGTAGCTTATGGCTACATTGTCAGTCATGATCGTGAAGTGAGTACCCAACAAGTAGTGTCACCACACCCTTAGGCAATGGATGATGGCAGTCATCTCTTTTTCTTGCACCGTGTAGCATCTCTCGGTGTCATTGAGCTTGCAGCTTTCATAAGCAATTGGATGCCCTTCTTGCATTAGTATTCTGCTAATAGCAAAGTCAGAGGCATCGGTGTGGAGCTCATATGCCTTTGAGTGATCGGGTAAACTGAGAACTGGCTCTTCGCTTACCGCCCTCTTCAAGTCTTCGAATGAAACTTGACACTCAAGTCGTCCTTTTCCAAGACTTGTTCTTCTTGAGCAGGTTTGTAAGTAACGCTGCTCTTGCTGAGTAGGACTTGATAAACCATACATAATAGTTCACACGTCCGAGAAAGGATCTTAACTCTAGCACCTTAGTAGGAGGTTCCCACTCTTGGATGGCTTGCACCTTGGCTTCATCCATCATAAGTTTCCCATCATTTATCTTATGCCCTAGGAACATCACTTCTCTTAGGCGAAAGAGCACTTTTCCTTCTTGATGAATAGTTGGTTTTCCATTAAGATCTCGAACACTTTTCTCAAATGTTCTAGGTGCTCTTTCATGGTCTTACTATAGATGACTATATCATCAAGATAGACTACCATGAACTGATTGAGGTAGGGACAGAATAACTTATTCATGAGGGTGCAAAAGGTAGTAGGTGAATTGGTAAGACCAAATGGCATAACTAAGAACTCATAAGCACCATACCTTGTCACGCACGTGGTCTTGGGCTCATCTCCCTCTGCTATGCGTACTTGGTAGTACCCTAAGCACAGATCAAGCTTTGAGAAATATCTACCATTCCAAGTTGATCGAATAAGGCGACAATAAGTGGGATGGGGTACTTGTTCTTTACCGTCACCTTGTTAAGAGCCCGATAATCAATGCACATCCTTAGTGAGTCATCTTTCTTTTTCTGGAAGGACATCAGGGCACTGAAAGGAGCTTTGGAGGGCCTGATGAAACCCACATCAAGCAACTCCTTTAGTTGTTTCCAGAGTTCTACTAACTCCGAGGGGGCCATTCGATAGGACTCATCGCAGGTGGCCTCGTGTCTGGCTCAAACTCGATTTCATGATCCACCTCCCTCCTAGGTGGAAGTTTCTTGGGCAGGGTGTCAGGCATCACATCTTGGAATTCATCGAAGACAGTTTGTACCTCCACAGGTAGGTTACCTTTGGATTCCAACTCTTCATCATTGTGCTCTTTTAGGATGGCCAAGTAACTTTCCTCCTCCCTTCTCAAGCCCTTCTTGAATTGAAGTGCAGAGAGTACTTTATTTCCCACTTTTGTGGACCGCTCTGTTGGTATCACACAAGCC
The DNA here is from genome assembly GCA_002914805.1 of Parasponia andersonii. NCBI lineage: Eukaryota > Viridiplantae > Streptophyta > Magnoliopsida > Rosales > Cannabaceae > Trema > Trema andersonii. Next base: position 1,137,090 of record JXTB01000064.1, read on the forward strand.
TTTTCACCATCCATGATACATATAGAGTTGGCAAAAGGAATAGGGAATGCCCGCACTACATCAAGGAATTCCAAACCAAGCAGCACCATTGTGAAATCATCCATTGGCACCACTAATAAGTCGAGTTGGCCAACCCATACACCTAGGCTAGCCTTAACACCATGAGCAACCCCATGAATGAGGCATGCTACTGAGTTCACTGCCTTGAGGGTGCCTCCTCCATTGGACACCGTCAAGCCCAACCGCCTAGCTTCCTCAATAGAGACAAAGTTATGGGATGCACCCGTGTCAACCAAGGCTTTAGTGACTTTGCCATTGATTGTTGCATCCACGAAATCTAGGCCCTTAGCTTGTGACTTAGGGGCCAATCGCAGGGCATTAAGAAGTTGTAAGGAACCAACAGGTGCACCACCATTTTCTTTATTACCTCCTTCTTGGCTTGGCTCGGAGGTAATTAAGGCATTGAGAGCTTTCTTCTTGGGACACTCGCATGCCCAATGTGGCCCATCGCAAAGAAAGCGATTGACTCTTGGCTTGGAGAAGTCACGGTCTTCCTTCTCTTTGCCCTTGTCTTTGTGCCTGTAGGAGGAACTATCTTTGTTCCATTTTCCTCCTTTTGTTTGCTCTCCCCCACTTTTTGCTCCACCACCCTTCTTGTCTTTGGCCTTAGAGCGGTCCTTGTTGATAGAGTAATCAACAAGGCTTTTAGCTACCGCGATAGCATCAGCCAAGTCCTGGACGCCACGGCGCTTGAGCTCTAACTTGGCCCAATTCTGAAGACCATCCATGAACAAGAATAGGGCATCTTTATCTGAAGTATCAGGGACTTCGAGCAAGAGTGTGGCAAACTCTTTCACGTAGTCTCTAACACTACCAGATTATTTGAGGCGGCGAAGACGACCTCTCACCTCTTCTTCGGTATTCTTGGGGAAGAATTGCCTTTTTAGCTCTCTTTTGAAGTCATCAATGTTGGGAATATGCCCTAGAAAGTAGTTTCTTTGTTTGGCATTTTAAAAAATGTTTATTAGATTTAAGTGTTATCTATTTGTTATTAATAAATTTATATTATGTCCCAATAATATACATGTGATGTTTACGTTTTCTATTATGCAAACGTTTAAAAGTTTCCATGACTAATAATGAGTAATAAATAGTTGTTCGTGTGAAGTATTCACATGTGGGAGACTAAATTATTTATTTCATTATGTCTAAATTAAAAGTTCACATTCTGCAAATAAAGATGGAATATTTTATTTTGCTATAGAATGTAGTGTTATCTATTTCAACGGGATTGATAAAGCCTTCAATCATCGAAGTGTCTGACTTTGGATAGAAACACTAGTGTGTTATAAGAAAGTTATAAGTATATTGAACTAGACCAAGTGAAAATAGAATTTGAGGTTAAGTGCCGTAATTCAATATTCTATCTTTCATTAATCTAGTACTATTGCAAGATTACCTTAATCCTAGTGATTGTCGGACTTGCTTTTATGAGTTTTATCTTTTTGACTTACTAAAGAACTAGTTCCGATTATATGGTTCGAACTCCGGTATCTTGGAAGATAGGATTTGTGAATTGATGAGAACGTCTTTCATAATTTGGACACCATCCATATAATGTCATTTGAGTTTTTTCAAGGACTTGGATAATAAAAAACTAGGTGCCAGGTATTCACTTTATGAATTTGACTGTGTTTATATGGGCAGTTACAAACACGTAGTCAATTATTATCCATTAGATGGAAAATAGCAACTCAAAGATAAATATGTACTAAAGTAGTAATACAGTAATTTCACCTCACTAGTACGGCATTGCATCGGGGATATATCTGCACGTATAGTATATGCTAAATGGATCAAGTTAATTAAAGTGTTAATTAGCTTCACAGAAAATATATGACATTTAGTCTAAGAGTGCAATATTGGGCCTATAGTGGAGTGCCCCAATATTAATGGACATGGTCTAGTCATAATTAAGAGTTAATTATGATTATGAGTAGTTGGCCCATTGGAGCTTAGATTATCTGGATCCATAAGGTCCCCTGTCTAGCTGACACATAGCCCAATAACTAATTGAATGGTCAGTTGAGCTCAATAAGCACATTAGGGTTTACATCTTTTTAAATACTAAAGAGAAAAGTTCTCCTAAATAACTCTAAGAGTGGTACACGCCACTCATGTATAGTAACTGTGCATTTTCATATGACAGAAAGAAAAAGAGAGAGTGGGAGAGACGAGCCACCGCTGGAGAAGTCCTGTGTTCATTTATGGCCATTAAGGGAGAGATACCCATGGTCGTAGACGTGCACTCAAGAAGAAGGAAGATCATCTTCTGGATCATTCGCTCAACTCTCGTTGGGAATCAAGAAGGTGCCCACACACCGGATTATTCAACGGGCTCTAGAGAATAGATAGGAAGGCTCAATAGTTGTGAAGTGCTTCCAGGTTTTAACTAAACCAAGATCCATGAATTGATTTATGTTAGATCAATTATCCTATGTTTTTGTTTTGTAAAATTTCAAGAAAATTTTTAAAATACCTATTCTATTGCGTTCTTGATTTGTTTACAAAATTGTAGAAATCGTTTTCGGAAAAATCGTTTTTCGAAATTTATTGATTCAGGATTTCCAACAATTAGTATCAGAGCTAAAGGTCTTCGATGATCTAGCATATCTTGTTCATGTTTATTCTCTTAAAGTTTGATGATCTATGATTTCCATAATGATCTCTTTGATTATGTTTAGTCTTGTTAATGTTTATGATATGCTCTATTATGTATGATGATGGATTGATTTAATGAGTTTTAATGATAATCAATTAGATATTACTATGAGTTTATGATCATACGATGTGTTTTTGATTTTTCATTCTAGCATGTTCTTGATTTTTCTATGAATGTTATTTTATATTCTTGATAAAAGAGTTCATAGAAAATGATTTGATCTTTAATTGTGTTTTAGTTTTTAGGAAAAATTGTTTCTCAAATTAAAGATTTTTAAAATTTTGGATTAAAAAAAAATAAAAAAAAGGGTTTGGCGGCTAGGGTATTATACACCCTAGCCATATACACGTTGGGTCTTGCTAACGCAAGACCTATGTGACCATCCATGTAAGACCATAATGGTCTTGCGCATGGCCACTCCCAAGCACATACGATGTGCTTTGGCCACACGGGTGGCACCCCGTGCGCTAGCCGCATAGGTGTCGGCCCGCTCCCGTGGCCGCGCGGAGTTCGTCCCGCTCCTGTGGTCGCTTCGTCCCGATCCCGTAGCTATGCCAATGTCGTGTGTGACCCATTGGCGTGTGGAATTAGTTCCGTACGTGACCGCGCGACATCCCCAAGGACCCATTCTTTATGCCATACGTAGGTATGACTACACGTCTGCATGCAACGATGTGTCATACCTATAGCCGTGCCACTTTGCCCCGCCTCCGTAGCCGCATGCATGTCGTCTCGTACGCTTGTCGTCGAAATCTACGCGAGCCCATTGTTGCTTGGTACTTGTCCCGAGCGAGGCCGCGTAGTGTTATGCGAGCCTGTCGGTGCTCGGGATAGTCCTGAGCATGGCCACATGACATCCCGAGAGTCGTCCTCGTTACGGTTTTCCGTTCGGACCTTTAGCTTGTTCCGAACCATGCGGCGGCATTCCGATCGACATCCAGATACCGTTGACGTCAGATTATCTATTTTAGATAATTTCCTATTTTAAATTTTCTTATTTGAAATTTGAATTAGAGATAATTTAGGAAATTTGAATTCGTTATCTTATCTAATTTTTGAAATTTAAATTTTGGTAACTAATCTGATAGGATAAGATTCTATCAGAAAATCCTATATTCTCTAATTTTGAAATTTAAATATTTGAATTTAAATTAAGGATGAGCTCCTTAGTTTATGGAAGGATTTAAATTAAGGATAAGATCCTCAATTTAAATAAATTTAAATCAAGGATAAGATCACTTGATTTAAGGAAATTTAAATGACTATTTAAATATAGATAGGATTACATATTTAAATAGATTTGATTTCAAATTTAAATATGGATGAGATCCCACTATTTAAGGAAATCAATTTAAATAAATAGGGAATTAATTAACTACCAAAATTAAAATTTTAAATTAAATAGATATAGATAAGATCTATATCTTAAACATATTTTAATTCGATTAAAATATAAAATTTCGAAATTAAGAGTTAATTCGAAATCAATTTAAAATTTTAATTAGATATAATTTGTAATTAAATATTATGTGATAATTTTTTAAATTTCAAATTCAAAGTAGTTGGTTAGATATTTACTAAACTATTTTTGAGATAATTAGTTATTTGTTTGAATTTGAATTTGATTTGAATTCAAATCTAGAGATATTTTAGGAGATTTAAATAGTTAAATCTTTTAAAATTTAAATTTGAAACTTATGAAGATTTCAAATTAAAATTGGAAAGAATATATTATCTATACAAATTTGCTTGATTTTGAATTTAAAATTTGTAGTTAATTTTAATGAGATTAAAATAGATAATTATAAATTATGAGATAATTTTAAATTTGGCAAGATTTTAAACTTCTTATTTATTTTAATGAGATTAAAATAAATAATTAGATATTATGAGATAAATCTAAATTTAAATTTATTTGATTGGATAATATTACTGTATTAATTATTTGATAATTAATTTATGATTTGAAATTCAAATGTTGAATTTAAATCAAGAGATAATTTAGAAGATTTAATAAGATTAAATTTTTAAAAGATTATCTATATCAGTTATCTAATAATTAATTTAAAGATTTGAAATTCAAATGTTGAATTTAAATGTGGAAATAATCTAATAGATTAATGTGATTAAATCTTTTAGATAATCAATATTAATTATGTGATAATTAATTTGAAATTTGAAATTTAAAAGTTAAATTCAAATTAATAGATATTTGTAAAGATTTAATTTGATTAAATCATGTACATATCTAATTTAAATATTGTGAAGATTTTAATTAATAATGCCTACATTATCCAATTTAAATTTAAATAGAAAATTTATATTTTATTTTAATGAGATTAAAATAATGATTTGAAAATTATGAGATAATTTCATATTTGAAAATACAGAGAGTGGGAGATATTTTAATTTTGAGATAATTAAATTTGTAATTCAAAATTTAAATTCAAAATTTGAATTTGAATTTTGAAATATTCAAGGAGATTTAATTCGGATTAAATCTTTTAATTAAATAAATTAGATTTTGTGAAATTCTTAATTACTTAAACTTGAATATTGTCTCTCACAGTTATTATTTAATAATATCTTTTGTGAAAAGATTGTTCAATTTTTAAATAATAATAAATGCTAGAATGATTGATAATCATTAACTTTTCTATTTTATTAAATTATACTAAAACTTGATTATTATATGAATAATATTGCATGCATATTCTATATAGAGTATTTAATTACATGATCTTAATAATATGTCATATGGGATAGTAGAGCTCACATGCAAAATATGAACATGCTTACATAACTGATTTTAGGTTACTAAGTAAGTTAGATAACTGAGTAAAATCATTAAATCCCTAATTATAAAATATTGAGTGGGAGAAGGTATGAGATACCTACGGTCTCCATTGTTGGTTCATTATGTACATGAGCCTCGCCTCAGAATCTTGCTGAGCTCCCGTAGGAGGGTTTTTGTCCGGGTAGTACTGGAAATGAATTTCTTAGGATAAGGTATTAAGTAAACTATATGAGGCCGATCACCCGTAGGAGACGGTCTTATATAGAAAGCTTAATTACTAAAACAATGGTTATACACTCAACTCGAAATACTGATATCCTCCCGTATGAGTTCTTGTTAGTAGAGTAGAGGACTAAATTAAATGGCATTTAGAAATATGGAATATGAGATATTTGTCTTATTTTCTAAATGAAATTGTTTTAGTTTGACTTATTAATTGCATGACTTCCCGTAGGAGGCTTGTAATTAATGGAAAGTTGAATTACCATGAATATTAGTGATAGTCCAAGGGATACTTCACTTGCATATTGTAGATTTTATTTTACATTATGTTACTTATTCAAAATATTTGTTGCACGATATTTGCTATTATATGGATTAATTTATTTTCATTCAAATAGATATGTCCTTAATTCCTTTACCCACTGTACTCACACTCACATAACTTGTATGGTTAGACTATGTTGTCTGGATTAGTGTAACCTAGATTTAGTACTTATAGCTAATAAGTTATTAAGTTTTTACTCTTATATATTCGTCCACATTCACTGATGAGACTGTGAAGAAAAATAAAGCATATATATGGTGGGAGAATTCTTAGAAAATTCATTGATATATGTTGACATACGATGTCCAATATGTTACAGCATGAAATTCAAGGAATTCAAACCACCATAATATTATGCTAAATCTCAGTGAGATTTCTAATGAACATCTTCACCAAGCTATAGTAGCTAAAGGTGAATTTCTAATCCCTTGCTAAAAGGAAAATGTTTCTTATATAGCATTAAAGGATATTGAAAGAAAATTGTTAGGGATACCTATACAATACTTGGTTGAAAGGTAATAACAATTTATTGTTTATTAACGTATTTTAGTGGATGACTTAATGAATCTTGGATAGGATTCAAGAATCATTAACCATGTTTGCATGTCTGTTGCAAAGGGTTCTATAGATACCAAAGGGTTTAGTGAAGACAAGTTCACTAAGAGTAAGGACTTTAATATCTATAGTGTCTGTACATAAAATAAGAAATATTTAAATTCATATTTGATGAATTTATGAATTAGGACATTAAAAATTGTCAAGCATTTAAGAAAAATTTGATTTTTGTTTCATACTTGATGAAACGATATCATTCTGTTTGTCTCAACNGCTAAATGACATTTTTATTGACCTAAATTATTCTCATTGTATAATACTAATAATGATAAGATTGAACATGATAAATCTATTCATAAGAAAGTGAGTAAGTACTAAGAATAAAACATATTTGTACTTCGATTATATTAACCTAAATATGATCCAAAGATTGGTTAAGGATAGGCATCTAAACTTGTTAGAAGCCATATATTCATCAATCTGCGAATCTTATCTGGAAGGTAAAATGACTAAATGGTCCTTTGTTAGAAAAGACCTAAGAGTATAAGAATGTTTAAAAACAGTACACATTGTTGTCTATGGGCCCTTGAGCAATCAAGCCTAATGAAGTTTTGAATATATCATTACGAATAATTATTCAAAAAAATTTGTTATGTTTACCTAATGTAACTGCTAATTGAATTATTTCGAAAAGTTCAAAGAATTAAAAGTAGAAATCAAAAGGTAATTAGGAAAAGCATAAAGACTCATCGATTGGATCGAAGCGTTGAATACCTCTATAGAGAATTCTTAGGAATATCTCATAGACAATGAAAATTTTGGCTATGACTAAGTTGTTCAATTATTCATTATTATGACCCTAAAGTAAGTTATTTCTTGAGGAGCTAACTGATGATGTAATCAGCCTATCTATGAAAAATAGATTAGAGTAAGCACTTAGGAAGGATAAATTACTAGAAGATAAACATATATCAGACCATCATTGTAGTGGGAGGATTGTGAGACAATCTGGTAGATATTTGGAAATGGGAGAGTCCTAAAACTTAGGATTTGATTACTTTATATACTAAGAGGAAATAGATGATGCTGATATAGATCTTTGGTAAAAGGCAATAGAATCCATGTTAGAGTCTATATACTTTAATAGAATCTGGGATCTTATAGATCCACCTGGAGGGGTAAAATCTTTTAGGTGTAATTAGTCTATAAGAGAAAAAGAGGAATAGATGGGAAAGTAAAAACTTTTAAGGCAAATTAGTTGCGAAAAGATTATATACAGAAAGAATGTCTATTCTGTTGTTATGGTCAAGTCTATTCATATACTCTTTTCCATAGTCATATCTCTTAATTATGAGAAATAGTAAATGGACGTTAAGATAGCTTTCTTAAATAGCAATCTTGACGAATGTATCTAAAAGATACAGCCAGAAGGATTCATTGAAAAAGGCCAAGAAAGTAAAGTTTTTGAAACTTTAGAGGTCTAATTTATAAACTTAAGCATTTGTCTAGAATTTATTGATTTGATCAATACATAGACGAATCTTGTATCTATAAAAGATTCAGGGCAACAAAGTGATTTTTCTGATTTATATATATTGATGATATACTAATCATTAGGAATAATATAGGATGACAATCATCAATAAGAATTTGGTTAGCACAATAGCATGATATTTATTATACTATTAGAATAGTAAGTTGTTACTAATCCAATCTAGAACCTGAACATAGAGTTATAGTCAAGTATATCCTTAAGTATCTTCAGGGAAATAGGAACTGTATGCTTGTCTTCTGGAGAAAGATCTAACTCATATAAGATATATTAATTCGGATGCTCGATCTGAAAATATACTCTAGAGGATCAACCTTTTGTTATGTGTTAGCCCTAATAGCGAGACTCTATAGTGAGTAAGATAGCCTTAGCAGAAGAACCTTGCTGGTCTGTCTTTAGCAATCAAAGTATTTGAGGATCACCTAGAAGGAATGGGACTGCGTGATATATCACATCTGCTTTAAAGGGCAAGTGGGAGATTGTTGGGAATATGCCCTAGAAAGCAGTTTCTTTGTTTGGCATTTTAAACAATGTTTATTGAATTTAAGTGTTATCTATTTGTTATTAATAAATTCCATATTATGTCCTAATAATATACATGTGATGTTTATGTTTTCTATTATGCAAACATCTAAAAGTTTCCATGACTAATAATAAGTAATAAATAATTGTTCGTGTGAAGTGTTCACATGTGGGAGACTAAATTATTTATTTCATTATGTCTAAATTAAAA
>JXTB01000064.1:1146538-1174038 GCA_002914805.1 Parasponia andersonii
TTAATTATGATTATGGGTAGTTGTCCCATTGGAGCTTAGACTATCTGGATCCATAAGGTCCCATGTCTAGCTCACACATAGCTCAATAACTAATTGAATGGTCAGTTGAGCCCAATAAGCCCATTAGGGTTTACATCTCTATAAATACTTAAGAGAAAAATTCTCCTAGGTAACTCTAAGAGTGGTACATGCCACTCATGCACAGTAACTGTGCATTTTCGTGTGACAGAGAGAAAAAGAGAGAGTGGGAGAGATGAGCTGCCACAGGAGAAGTCCCTTGTTTGTTTATGGCCACTAAAGGAGAGATACCCATGGTCGTAGACGTGCACTCAAGGAGAAGGAAGATCGTCTTCCGGATCATTCGCTCATCTCTCGTTGGGAATCAAGAAGGTGCCCACACACCGGATCATTCAACGGGCTCTAGAGAATAGATAGGAAGGCTCAATGGTTGTGAAGTGCTTCCAGGTTTTAACTAAACCAAGATCCATGAATTGATTTATGTTAGATCAACGATCCTATGTATTTGTTTTGTAAAATTTCAAGAAAATTTTTAAAATACCTATTTCGTTGTATTCTTGATTTGTTTACAAAATTGCGGAAATCATTTTTGGAAAAATCGTTTTTTGAAATTTATTGATTCAGAATTTCCAACAATCAAATGTGGCTATAGTACACACCCCTCGTAGCATCTCCCCGTGTCTCCGCCTCCACCATAGCATAGTGGTATCAGTTAGATACAAAGCAGCATTACGAATTTTACCGGCATCATCCGTCACACCGGCGGCCTCAAAGTATTGTTCAAGTCCCTATAGGAAGTTCTCAACTTTCCTAGTATTGTGAGTGCCATTGAAGGTCTTTGGTTTAGGCACCTCAACCTTCCTAGCCTTAATGGTCTCGTGGCCACCGTTCGCTTGCACAAAGCAAGATCATCATCCATCTCATCTATTCTAAGTAAAACATTAGTGAGTTTTCTTTGGAAGAGATCTCATACCTTAGCAATCTCCAAATGAAGGGACTCGATCTGGCACCTTGAGTCAGCCTTTAGCCCACCAAGTATATCTTTAATGCCACTGTGGATCTCCGTATCTTCGGTCTCTAAATTATCGCAATGGCCATCTAGATCGTCTATATGCTCGCCCAATATGCCCAAGTTGGACTCTAATCATGACACTCTAGCCTCCAACCTAGTCATCACGTCCCTCCACTTGCCGCGGGTAGCACCTTTCTTCCCTTCATCACGCCCACGTTCAGAAGCACCAACTTCGACGGGGTCAGGAGTTGCAGCTATGGTCTTCATTTAGACAATGGAACCACCAAGATACAACGAGCAATCAAAGCTCTGATACCATGTTGTCACGACTCTAGCCTCAAACTAGACAATCATGCGGCACTTAGCACAGTCCGTCGTACTAAGTCAGCCTATTAATCCTCAAGAAAGGGACTTAGAGTAAGCTTTGAGACAAAGTGATAAGGATAAGAGAGTTTATGTGAATGAAAGCTTTGTATTTCTCTTAGAATGCTTAGAACTCTCATAAATGGGATTGTCTACAAATGAACCCAATGGGTTCTTTATATAGGCAAAGCCTAAACCAACCAAGGGTTATGATCGTGCCAAATGGCATGATCTTACAAAGGGTCTAGAATATTCTCAAATAAAGTGATAATATCTACAAAGATATTTACATAGAGAAATCTAGAACAAGCATGGTCTAGATCCTTCTAAGAGGTTTACCACCATCTTAGCTTTTCCAAGTCATTCTAGGGGCTTCTAGGACGGTCCAATCCATCTAGCACCATTCGACCTTGTCTAGAGCCCTCTAGGGCTTAGTAGCACCAACTAGAGTCTTCTAGCATAACTAAGACCTCTCTTGATCATTATAGAAGTGTCCACCATGTTTTAGAGTCTTCCTCAATCTTTTTGGGTAAGCAGTATATATATAGAGTACCTTAGAGCCATGAGCAACAACATTTGGATTTTTGGGAGCCAAATGAGCGGGGCGTAGCACATTGCTCTACAAACTCAATCTCATCCTTCTTCATACCTAGCCACCAGTAATGTATTTTTAAATCCTTATATATCTTTGTAGTACCGGGATACACAAAGTAGGGAGTAGTATGGGCTCCTGTCATAATCTCCTTTCTAATTATTATATGGTATACACAGTCTATTTCTGTATCTGATTATACAATCACTAGAATCTAGAAGGCTAGCTCCTTTCCAGATTCAGATTCTGAAGGTTTAAAGGATCGATAGGTCACACTTTCACAGTTCATATTTATACTGGAAATTAGAATCAAACAAGCTTTTACCCTTTTGTTCCACACAAGATTTCTGTTCTCATTGAGCTCATATTAGGACACATGTGTTATCTTTTAACAGATGTGTTGCCCCAACCAAACTCCCCACCTAACAATGTCTTCAGCCCTGATTGGCCTGCCAAAGTGAGCCTTAGGTCCAAAAAGAGGAGCAGTGCCCTGCCTCCGATTCATAGAATAAGTAAAATAATATTAAAAGTAGTGGTATTTCACTTTCGTCGTTTCCGGCTCCCACTTCTATTACACCTCTCTAAAATTCCCTGGATGTTTTAAAACTCCTAATGTTTTCCCCAAACTTCCTCTCTCTCTCATGTTCTCTCTATTCCTTTTAGTTCTTCATCAAAATTTCGGCCACTAAAGCAGCCTAGACTCAGACCTCTAACCAGAACCTCTCCTACCTCGATTGAAGGCTTGCCACCTGTCTTTGCGGCTCGTCACGCCACCAAGCACCGGAAATCGTGTGCGATGCCATGGCTCCTCATGGTTGATTTTTATATTTTCACATTCGTTTGACACTAAGCACCACCCTACCAAGCAAGCCATGCCTCCCCCAATCGGTGCTGAACCTTCTCAGCCACTATTTTCTAATGAATCAACTCTAGTTAGTAATTGAAACTTCTTGGATAGATTTATAAGAAAATAGTGATATTTTTGTAATTATTTTTGTGAAGTTCAAGTACTGATGATGAAACATTATAAGATGATTGTGTGATTTAAGACATGAGAATGGTTGATTGTGTTGTATGGAATTGACAATTGGTTTGTGAGAAAATCAGATTTGAAAAGGTTACATCTACAAAATATTTTTAGAAAGTGATATTTTCGTAAAGTTTTCAGTAAATCTGAGACATAAGACTTGAGATTTTGTCTTGTTTTGCGTGCTATAAGTTAGCTTTCAGGTTGGACTTAAATTAAATGAGTTATATGTTTATGTTGGTAATTATTTATAAAAAACATGACAAAATCAAAGATGAGTGGAAGTATGGAAAACAAAAATATTTTCGGATTATAGTTTTTCTTAAAACCTTTTAGGATCTTTGTTATGGTCTAAATACATACAAGAGATTATGTAGGTTAACTAATGAGTCTTCCTTTTTATACATCAAGCTTATAACTGCAAAGATGAGTGGATATCTCAATCTTGATCAATCTTCAAGTGATAATCCAAGAACTCCAATGACCTCCAAATGTGGCTCTTAGAATTTCTCTCTCACTTTTCTATGCAGTTGCTAAACTAATGTTTTAATCAAAACTGAATTTTATCTCAATAAGAGCAGGGGAAGAGCCTTCCTATAGAGGAATTTGGCTATCCTTGGTGGGCCTTGGGCTGGCCGAAATTTCTCTGCTCCAAAGAGCAGATGGTAGGCCTAAGGGTCTACCATGTTGTCATACTTTTTTTCTCCCTTTTTGTGTGATTACCTAAAAAACTATCTAAACCCAACTGATCTCATGCGACCCAAAATATTGATATTGGGGACCCAAATAGATCTATTTAATTCAAACTCCAATAGACAAGGCATAATTATAATTAATTTTTAATACAAGTGGGCTTAATACTATTAGTTATGGACTTATTCCACTAAAAGTCTAAACTATACTCTTGAATTAAATAAATATCACAAGATACTTCATAATTAAAATATAGTTGTTAGATAATTAACATATGCACATATATCTCTACATGAATATTGATAATTGGAGCTAGGTATAGTTACTATTTTGTCTTTCCAATTATATTTTTCAATTCCTTGATACAAGATTATATCTAATAGACGATCAGACTTATAGAAAGTCTTCAATTAATAAAATATCCAATTTTTTTAATTACTTAGCTAAGATTAATAATGCATTACTAAAATGACAGGGTTTTATTCATCAATTTATTGATTCATACCTTTTAATATCTTAAATAGTATAAATTATGAATACAAATTCATCACCTATTTCAGAATTAAGAAAAACATGCCTTAATTATCAAATTTGTGAGAATATATTCTTGTCAATAACACTTATTATAAGAACATGTTTCATATGGTCCTTGTTCAATGTTTATACACTAAGACTTTTTATATATGGTCACCCATAAAGATTAAGACATACTATAAATATATAAAGTCTTGCAACACGATCCAAGAGAAGTGTCTAGCTTCTCTTATTAATTGTGAACGAACTTATTTGATTTAATTAGAGAAAATGTCTTAACTTTAATAAATAACTTTATTAAAATATTTTTCTAATAAATAAATCTTGGAACTTTTTTGATATTTACTATTATATTAATAATCAAAATATTATTACAAATACTATACATGAAATATCATTTACTAAATATAAAATCCATAAATAATAAATACTTTTTGGGCATAATTTTAATAGTTTAACTTAGCTAGTTTGGATGCTAAGAATTTAGTGATAGGATTTGTTTCTCAATTTAAGGCTTCGTTGGAAAAGTCACACCTCAAAATATGCTTATGGGATTCCTAAAATGACCTCTCGAGTACCTAAGTGATCAATGTAAGATTTTACGAGCACTAATAACTTGGCGTAGCTACCAAAGCGAGGTAGGGATTCAATTACCGAGTTTGAATTTAAATTATGCATCATGACCACTTTTGGAAAATATGGATATTCTTGGGTTTATATTATTTGAATAGTTTTTTATCTACTTGTGAACTAATGAGATGGATTGTACTGCGTGGTTTTTATGCAAGTTTTAAATGGTAGTTTTGAGAAAATACAGCTGTTATGCTACCCATTTTTCAACAAATCCTAGAATAATATCAAATGAGTTTTAAAACATGATTTTCTTAATATACTTGATGTTGTATGATTATTACGCACTCTATAACATATTGTATATACTATAGGATAATACACTATATCACGGTAGTTTAGATCGATGGCGAGTTGCTTCAGTACTAGGTTAGAGACCTAAGCCCTTGCATAGGTTTTGCTGATACACCTTTGGGTAGTGTCAGAATACTGGATATCTCTGGTAAAAGGATATCACAGAGTCATGATAGGAGGATGAGAGCTCACTCATGTTTATGGTTGATTTATGATATATACAGTGATGTAGGATTGGTTTTGATTTTGAGTATATGGTTATCCTTGATCTTGATTTTGTTTGCAAACTTGGTTTATAAATGGATTTGAAAAAGTACAAATCATATAGGTTTTAGAAATTATATCAAAAGGTAATTGAATTTCTACTAAGTTTGTGAATACTCACCCTATTTCTTTTCCCCTTTCAAGTGGTGGTTAGTGTGATTTAGGCAACTATAGTGTGGAGCGGGTTGGAGAAAGCTTGTTACTAATTTAGTAGTTGGTAACTACTTAGTGACTTTTATCTTGAACTTGTAGTATTACTCTATGGCTTGACTCGTGGATTTGGTTTGTATTACTTATTATGCCTAGCTAGTGACGATGATAATGAAGCGTTGATATATTTTATAACTTCTATTAATAATCTATGTCTAATGGTGATTACAAACTGTAAGAATTTATATTTTGGATTATTTTTATTAACTTTATAGAGGATGTCATTTTCAAACTAATTGTTTTTTTTTTTAATGAAAATTTGAAGTTTATAAATTTTTTTAAAAATAACTTTTGAATTTCCATTTGTGAAACTCTTTTTTTGCCACCGATCTAGAGTTTGGATCTGACATTTATCAACTGTCATTTTCAGTCGATATCGTTTTGAACGTGTTATAATTATATAGTTATTGATGATTTTCAGTCTTTCTATTGATGTCGTAAGTTTTAACAGCCCCATTGGGAGTGTATGGAAATTATAATGTCTTTTTCCTATTGAAACTTGTCATCTTGTCTCATAACTTGCTTAGAAACTATTTTTCATATTCTTGAATCATATTAATGTACATAATGATTTTGGCTTTTTGTTAAGTTTAGTAGTGAATCCAAATACCATAAATCAGCATATACTACTGATGAACCAAATATATATATATATATATATATATATAGGGTACCAATCGAGTATGTATTTTTTTTTACCTATCTATAGGTATGTTTTGCCTAATTAAAATTCATCATGTATCTCTTTTTATTGTAAAAGGTGGAGAGAGAGAGCGAAAAAAATATTAAATAGTATATATATTTTTTTTCAACTACTCAAATTATAGTAGTTTGTCGTTAGATAGTATAATAAAACGGCTTTAAAAAAAGCATACCTACTGGATTATGGCCTATATATATATATATCATGGCGATGGCCTATATATATCAGGGCATTTTGGCCTGATCAAGATCGGACACCTTTATTTTTTCTATTTTCGCCATAACTCGAGTGGAAATAAATAAAGACTTAAAAGGGCAAGCGAAGTTGTACATGCACAATGGAGAGCAATATATACACATTAACATTTTTATTATTACCTCATCCCTAATCAAACTAAGGTACACATTTTTTTTTTGAAAAAATAGACTTCTCTAAGAAATATCATTTACTAGAAGCAAAAAGCTTCAACAATAGTACACATTACAGTACAAAAAGATTACAATTTCAAATTCCTCAAAGAAATGAGAAGAAAAGTGGATCATGAATACACAAGAAAAAGGATATATGGATTACCATCGAGGATAACAAGGGTTATCAGCATCAATTATCTTCACCTGCTTCTAGATTACATTCTAGGTAGGAGAAACTAAGGCCTGTAAGATGCCCAAACTTTCCGAGATCCACACCCGTAAAAGAAAAAATAATAATTCAACGATCTAACCATATCTAAATCGAGAAGAAATCTCAGATTTAAGATCTAGTAAATGGGATGAGAATTCATACAAAGTTGTTACTACAACTAGATCCAAGATTTGGACTTATTAGAAAAACTAAAAAGGGGAGGAGGGGAAAACTCTCATTCCTAAGAAAAGATCAAGGAGAAAAGAATGAAGAGGAGGAGGACAATAGAAGGAGGAGGAGGAAAGGGAGGGAAGGCCAGAGAAGGAGAAGAGTCTCCCTTTCCAACCTCTGCGAACAACTGAGGAAGTTTTCTTTTGTTGGAAAGAAGAGGGTTGCCTGACAGAAAGCGAGAAAACGCATCTTCGCAAGGTATGTATTACTAAGATACACATTTACAACATCAAAGATGAGCCTCATATACTCTTTGTTTGCATTTTTTTCCCTGAATTACTGACTTAATCAGAGAAATTAAGCCATGTGTGTCACAACCCAAAATTTAAGGCCGTGACTTTTGGTAATTTTGAGTGTAAATAAAGAATTTTATAAAATTCAAAGAAAATCAAGTACTTGGATTTTTCAATTTAGCCTTTCAATCATTAGAAATTTTATATAAAAGGAAGCTTATCTTTAGTTTAATTTATTAAGAAAGATACACTAAGTAGTATTCAATAAAACATAGTTAAATTGTATAAAAACTTGGCTTAGTAAAATTTTTGTGGTGATTGAATGTATTTTCGTAAATCTTGAGTCAGAAAGTCCAAAAATCAATTTACAGAGTTTATCAAAATCCTAAGTACTTAAAACTTTGAAAATATACTCCTTGAGAACTATAGTGTCCCATTTTTTCTGCCAAATCCTCATATAATAGTAAATACATCCTCATACATTCACTTAGTAGAATCAATAAACTTGGCTAAGTAGTTAAACATGGGGAAAAAGTGAGACAAAGAAAAGTATCACCCAATGAGGAATAGGACCACGAAGGTAAGCCAAGCGACTTATCCAGCCAATGAGACAACTAACTCAAATGAACCATTTGAAAGGGAGGAAAATAGAAGGGGTGAACTCGAAAGCTCAGTAGAGAAACTATTACCTCATTTAAAAAAAAAACTTTTTAGTAATGGAAAACCCCTACATGATAAGTTTGATCCAAAAACATATTTTTGAAAAACTATATGTATATATTTATGGATATCTATTTCCAAAGTTGAAAGTTCGTATTTGTATGTGTATGTAACTATATATAGGTATATAGGTATGAAAATATGATATCCAAACCCTGTAGTCTGTATGCATATACATATATATAGATATAAGAAAAACATGATATTTGAAAATCAATCAGTTCACAAACACATTATAAAAATCTACCAATATCCATGAGTTCACCATCTCTCATCAATGGAAACCAAGATGTTGGTACTATGTATACCATACAGCCTGTCTGACACCTAGTTCATAACTGAAAGGGACACCCGTGTGTCGTCTACGAAACCTGGAGGGGCAACCGCATTGCCTACGCCTGCCAAATGAGGACGTCATCTGAAAAAATACCCCGCGCAGGTTCACAGACTCTGCATCGTCAGTGGGACCGCAATGCCACACTATAAAAAATCCCATGATGCTTACCTGAGACTCATGTGCGATCCTATGACACGTGAACTCTGAACTGATACGTAGAAATGGCCATGCAGTAATTTAAGTTCAAATAATGTTTAGTTTTTAGTAAAATGGTTAATTAAATTTTATAGAAAAATGGGCAGCATAATGGCCCTATTTTAATATATCCAAAAATAACCTACACTCTAAAAAATCCTAGAGCAATCCAATATACATAATACAATTCAATTCCACCATGTATATCTAAAACAATTCTTAAATCATATTTGTCATCATGTGTTGTAGAAAATAAGTTTTAATTGAAAATAATATAAAATAGAGGCAGCTGAATCTCTACCTTACTAAAATAGTGATACCACACTCTTGGATCCTCAAGGTGCCGATTGGACAATCATTTGGAGGGTGGGGAACTAATTCCACGCCCTTGATCACTCACTTAGGAAAAGCCAACTTCTCAACAGAGTTTCAAATCAATAAAGGGAGCACTCCATTGAATTCCTAATGTCCAAAATAGTTAAGTTAGATAACTCGACCAATTTGGGTTCAGGTCGACACCGGACCAGTAACACACAAAAATGAAATCTAACGGTCAGATCAAAAATTAAAATTCAAAACTCAAAACACTAAAAAATGGCAACTTTAAAACCATGTAAAATGGGATCGTAAAATATATACCTTAAGGTTCTTCTCAATGATACGGATCCAATGAGCCTAAGAACATAGCCTGAAATGGTCCAAAATGGTGCTGGTGACGAAAAGCTCTAAACGGCCAAAAATGGAGTTTTCTAGTGGGGAGAACTCGGCAGCAGAGCACCCTGGCAGTGCGGCGAGCTTGCATCGGGTGGTCGGCAGGCTGACAAAGCTTGGAGTGGTGGCGACAACTCCTCTCATCTTCAGCAGAGAGAGCGAGAGAGAGAGAGAGAGAGAGAGGGAATCATATGTATATATAATTGATTTTTTTTTTAAATCTAGTCAAATGACCATATTACCTTAAATAAAATTGGGTTATTATATTCTCCCCTCCTTAAAGGAATTTCATCCCGAAATTCAAATACAAACTGATAGTATGAACAAGATCGAAAAAATAGTCACTGAAAGTGTAGTGAACACTCGATTGTAGAATTTAAGAGTATTAAACCGAACATGAGTTAGTGAAAGTATGAAATAGACAGTCCTTACTTGACACTAAAATCTCACTAATATACCGAACTGCACTAGTATGGCATAGAGACATACACGAAGAGATACCGAATTATAAAATGGTTCAACAATAGGTACATAAATCTCAAAACGACAAGCTCAAGAATATAAGTGATGAAAAGATAATAGTGAACCCTAACTAAAAGTCGGAGACTCTTGACCCTGAACACTGATTGTAAGACACCAAACTAGAATAACAGACCAAATATCAGATATAAGAATACTGTCTTCTTGATCAAAACAGATCAACAATCTCCCAGGACGTACCCATTTGTCTACAGCAAGAACTTGGACCTAGATAATCTCTGAGTCCATGACTCTAACAGGAGTCTCCTTTCAAGCACAAAACGTAATAGAATAGAGTTTAAGATGAGGAACAAGAATCCTTATACTACACCACACAAGATAAATGAGCTTAAAGATCAAAGGTGACAAAGAGAGTCCAATAGCTCACAACCAACTTCCGTTCTCTAATTAGAGCGAGGAATAACACCAAACAAAAATCACTTCCAGTCAAAAACAAGACTAAAACACCCGAACAGGAAATCACTATTGCAAAACACTAGTGCAAACTTCAATCTCAAATGCAAGTATGCAAATATGAAAATTTTCAAAAGCATTTCAAATCTTTTATCTAGTGTAGAACCTCATCAAAGAAAACCAAAGCAATGCTAATCCAAAGACACTACAAGTCCTTTATATAAAGGAAACTCCATGGACATAATCCTATGTCTTGGAAATATGCATATAATAGCTGAAATCAACACTTAACGCCCTATAAATAAGGTTCTGACAAGATAGGTTGTCTGGTACCATCCTCGAGTGATGTCTATCTCTCATATAACCTCATTTCAATTTTTAATAAAAATAATTTTTAAATTTTTTTTAAAACATTGAATGTAAAAAATGTTGGGGCTTAGAAATACTACATTAGTTCATAATATGGCTTTTCCCTAGCTAAGGGTAAACCAAACTTGAACTTCAAGTATCCCTTTATAATATAGAAGTAGAGTCCAACGACTCTTAAGGTAAAACCCATAACTGATCTCATTCCACTTACCATTAACTGTATAATAATAACTATGTTATCTATAATTTAAATCAAATAAGAGATTTAGATACAATCCAATGTCAACACTTAGGAAAAAGTTTCATTCCATGAATATATGATGAAAATGTCTAATAATCACAAGTATCAATCTATAAAATTGAGTTATACATGATAACTATTTATTTAAAATCAACAAGAAATGCATGAAAAGATGCTAGTTTGTTTCCCCACAATCAACAAAATGGACATTTATTTTGTAATCCACACTTGCTTGGTAAAAAGATATATGCAACAATATCTAAATCACCATAGTTGATTTTTCTTTTAAAGCTAATAAAACATTTAGGCAATCTAAATCATAACTAAACACAATGGGAGATTTTTGTTGAATTCCAAAATATTTTCCAAAGTAATCAAATAAGTTTCTCAAAAGTTTGAAAGTTCACACTTTTTTTTATAGGGAAAATGGGGTAACTTAGAAAATATTAAAGTGTGAGACACTATCAAAATATTTTCTCCAAGCAGATAAAACAAACTTCAAATTTTACTTAAGCTCTCAAAATAAACATTAATAGTTAATGGAGATTTATGGTAGACATAACAAACTAATTAACATACACATAGGCTATATGAATTTGGAAGCTACAATCAAATTTTTAAGAAGAAAATCACACACTAACATGCACTACTCAAGACCTGTCAAACATAAAACCAATACATGTAACTCAATACCCTTTACTGCTTTGAAAATCAAAATTTCATCCCCCCCCAAATGTATTTCCCAACACTAGGGAGATTGGTCCTAACCAATTATACAATGCCCAAAGTCCAATTAACACAAGCCATGCGTAACTCCAATGCAATTTTGTTCACATCACAGAAAATCAAGTTAGTGAGAATCATGAAGGCTAAACAATTCAACAAATACCAATGGGCCATGCATCTATCAACAAGTTAAACTATATCAAATGCATTTTCGAAGACACATGAAAATTTGAAACATCGAATACGCAAGGTCCAAGTGACAAGCTCCATAAAACCTAAACCAAAACTCTAACCCAAACATTTTCTCCCAATAGAGATATTCATAACTCAAACAGTCATATCAATTTCCATTCTCTAAGTAATATATCCGAGAGAAAATCACAAGTACAAACCCCCAAATACATATATGAAACTAGTGATTTTTCCCCAAAAATCATTTTCAATCCATACCAAAGTTTATCAAGTAGTCAAACTTGTGAATATCCTTATTCAAAACTTTTCTGGAAGTAACTTACATTCATTCATTTTTCATGTATGCTTGTGAAAGTATTCATTAGATCTCAAATCAAGTATTAAGTAAGGAAAAAAAATGCTTAGTAATCTACTAAGCCTAAGGTTTAAAAAAGAACTTGAAAAGCTTGATTTATGTATATATATTTACAAAAATAATTTACTTTGACCTAGAGGTCCTTTAAATCTACACCACCTAATGTAAAATAAAATCTCACTAGTATACAAATAGATTGGTAATATCATAACGCTTAGTTTCAAAATAACATATTAGTTTAAAATAATACCCCATTTGAAAAAGTGTACTGATTTTTACTCAACTAATGGCCAAGTTTAAAATGTTCATGATCTCTTTGAGAACAAACTTATCACTTTGGTCAAGTACAAAGGTCTAAGTCATTTAAAATGTTAATTGTCAACTTAGTGTTTCCAAAAGTTCTAAAACAAAATAACTTAGTTTTTAAATCTAATCAACTCTCAATAAGTCAAGAATTTTCATTCAAAAAACCACAATAACAGAACCAGATAGAACTAGTGAAATGTAGTTATCATAGTTAAATAATATCTCAAAATATCAAACTAATCACTTAATTCAATGGGCATGCTATGTAAAAAATACCACCAACACAAACACTCAAATATAGAATCAAGTCACAATTTATCTAAATCAAATGATCACAAAGATATCAATTACAAGAAAATAATGTCTAAGTCACATAAATACCAATAGAGTCAAGCCATATCAGTTAAAGTACAAACACCAAATCAATACATTATAAATAGAAATTCTCAAATAAAAATAACCATAAACAAATGCTGTAACTAAAAGTAATAACCAGAATCTGAGGGACACCCGAGGGACAACACATAGACAATCTACAAGAGAAGTAAAATACAACAACCAAGACACAAGATACTGGATTGCTATCTTAGAACCTACGAGCTTCATATAGCTTATAATCTAAATGGATAAAAGAACACAAGAACGAACGTCCATTCAAGACAGAGGACTACATTAAGAGTAGAACTCAATAGTCTCATGTCAATCTGACACATCCGAGACTAAAATTCTTGGGAAGTCACCATCCCGAAGACACAAGGATTTCACTTTGGAAAGGTTTAAGAGAGGACTCAGAATAAATAAGAGCAAAAGTAACTCATCTAGCCAGTTCCTAAGTGATGTATGAGGTATTTGTCAAAACCATTTCTAAAACACTTTTAAATAGTAAAAATTAGCACATGTATGATCCCAGACAGATCTGAAACCGTGGTTTGATACCACTTCTATCATATTTTTGCAAAACCATATGTATGGACAGATGAATATCTATTTCCAAAGTTAAAAGTTTGTATTTGTATATACATGTAACTTTATATATGTACATAGGTATGAAAATATGATATCCAGAAAATATGATATCGGAAAATCAATCAGTCTACAAACACATGACACAAATCCACTCATACTCATGAGTTCACCACCTCTCATCAATAGAAACCAAGATATTGGTACTACGTATGCTATATAGCCTATCTGACACCTAGCTCATAACTGAATGGGACATCCGTGTGTCGCATACCAAATCTGGAAGGGCAATTGCATTGCCTACGCCTACGAGGAAGGGAGAGAGAGTAGCGTGGGTGGGGAAGGAGAAGGGAAGAGAGGGAAGAGAAGAGAAGAGAGAGAGGGAATTATATGTATATATAATTGATTTTTTTTAAATCTGGTCAAATGACCATATTACCCTTAAAAAGCTGGGTTATTACAATGTGAGTCCAAATTTCTACATCAAATACAGCTTTCCAAGACTTTTATTGCATACCAAGACATGTACTTGACAAATATAACAATTAATTTGCTAAAATAATGAATATTAGTCCCCTTTAGGCTATATATTATATTTAGTAAGAGGAAAAATTGATAGAAAAATTGATAGAAAAGAAAAGGTGAGAGAAAGGAAAATGGAAGGGAAAAATAGTTGGTGAGACCCATAATTTTCTTCAGAAAAAATAATTAATAGAAAAGTATAATTTATTAAATTATTCTTATATGTTAATTTTTAAAATAATATTAAAAAATAAAATAATCATTCAAAAATACAACAATTTTACTTTTCTGTTATATATTAAACACTTTCTTTTTCATCCTCCATTTTATACCCCTGATTTTTTCTTTTCCTCTCAATTTTTTCCCCTCCCTACCAAAACATAGCTTTAATAACGAGATTACAACCAACTGAACCACTGGTACTACTACTTGTAAATACAATTAATAGAAAACAACTTGCGCACGAAACTCCAGAAGAAAAAAAAAATTCACGTACGTGGTACGTACTACCAACGACAAATATCTAACTATCACTGGAGCAAGCTAGCCCTAGTTGCCCTATCCGGCTACATATAACAAATAATCCTTAATTTACAGTTTATACGGCCAGGACTTAATCAAGGTACAAAATCTTTTCCATTGTACCCACATGACGGCCGTAACACAAAATTTTGAATCTGAGACTTTTGATATAGATAATTTCCCATTGGCTCAAGTACAAGTATCGTTTAACTAATTGATTATAACTAATGGCGATCGTTGAGGTATCTTTCGGCAATAGTGGCATGAGCTGCAGCACCAACGGGAAGAACGTCCTCGTCGATCATGAAATAAGGCGAGTGTCCGGTGTGTACTGACCCCAAAGTTTCGTTCCTGACGCCGATGTAGAAGAATGCCGCCGGNCGGGACCACCCTGAAGTTGTCCGGGCCAACCAAGTCCACCGCCACTTTCCGCACGTGCTCGTACATCTTCTCGTCGTTCACCGTTGGCGGATAAATCGTGTACTCCTTTTCGAAGAAGTCTACAGCCGCCGAGCATCGATAAACCCTCGCTTGTTCCACTATTACCTCTTCTATTCTCTTTAGGAGTTGGTAGAAGCTCGTGTTGGAGAATGCCCTGAACGTGCCGCCTATAACCACCGTGTCTGGTATCACGTCCAGATTATTGCCTCCGTTAAATGTTGTCACTGACACAACCTACGCACATACAGACACACGCGCACATAAATATATATATATATATATATATATATATATATATATATATTATGAGAATTAAGAGCGTCACGATGATCGTTACAAACCAAAGTTAAGATAGACATAAATAAACCTGGATTAATCACTTAAGTAAGTTCGTCCACTAATTAATTAACAACAATGTGTTACAAACTATAA
This sequence comes from Parasponia andersonii, assembly GCA_002914805.1. Taxonomy (NCBI): domain Eukaryota; kingdom Viridiplantae; phylum Streptophyta; class Magnoliopsida; order Rosales; family Cannabaceae; genus Trema; species Trema andersonii. Next base: position 1,161,929 of record JXTB01000064.1, read on the forward strand.
TAACATATCAGGAAAATTAAAATATATGTTTGTTGATAGATGCATAGAGCACTTCTAGTCACGATCCTGACTCAGGCACCATGCCAAATTGTGTGGTAAGTAATTAATAAAAGTTGAAAATTCAACAACTTAATTTGCAATATTATTACAAGGTTAGTAACATGACATTAAGACGAGAGAAGGAGGTGCATATAAACAGACGTACCTGGGAGTCCAATGGGTTGGCTTCACGAGAGACAATGCCTTGTAAGCTGATAACCGCGGCTGAAGCAGCCAAAATGGGGTCAACCGAATGGTGTGGGCTGCCAGCACGGCCCTTCTTTCCACTAATTACAGCCCGGAAAAAACCGCAACCGGCTAGTAGAGGACCGGGCCTCGACCCAATCGTACCCGTCGGATGCTCGTGTGACACGTGGACAGCGAATATAGCCTCCACGTCCTCTAGAGCTCCGTCTCCAATCATCCTTTTTGCACCGTTTCCAGCTTCCTCCGCTGGCTGGAATATCAGTATCACGGTTCCCTGAATTCAACCATATATTTAATCGATTTATTAATCGTGCAAAGAATTAATATAATCAATTACGAACACAAAGCTATACATATAGACTAAAATTTATTACTAATTAATGAGCCTCAAAAATATTGTAAGAGTTACAGAAGAGAATGTGACTCACATCAATGAATATTTATGAATTTTAGTTTTGTATTGTAGTAAAGTTGCTGAGAGTCCCAAAACGTGCTCACTCTCACAAGACCTAGTGTAACCAAAAAGTACTAGTTTCAAATAATTGTACTGCGAAAATAAGTATCTTATTAGATTGGTCACTCCAACCTGTCCCGTTTCCCCAACGAATTAATTTTTTGAAATTGATGCAAGTACTTCCAAGTTTGAACAGATCAGAGTTACTAGATCATGACCAGAAAGAACTGACAAGTTCAGATCATTACATATTTTATTAGTATACTCTAAATTGAAGACTGATAAATTCAGTAACGCTGAGAACTCGTACTCGTACACTTTAATTGAATAGTGCAACTGGTTGCTTAAAAAAAGAAAGCAAAAGCATTTTTGTAGTGATTATCAGTTGTAAGTAAAAAAAAAAATGGTCAACCCAATCATTAATTATCATGATCCTGGATTGGTAAAATAAAAAATAATAAAAGAAAAGTTCAGTTTTTTACTAGACATCTGACCGTTACTTTCGTAAGTAGCTAGCAACACTTATTAATTTTGTATCTAATCCGATCAATCAATTAATTACATCATAGAGCACAAAACTCAAACTCAACGTGCTACAAAAAGGTGAATAAGTGAGAGTTGATTTCGAGTTTACATGTTGTCAGGGAATATTTTATTTTAGTTTATCAAATCTGATTAGATAAATAAAAAAACTCAGTACGTATGGTGGATCAATGGACAAATGCATTTTCTTAGCAAAAGTGACAAAAAATTGAAGCAAGCAGAAAAGTAGTAATTAAAGGCGTATGAGAAAAGAAGATAAACCCTGTCTTATAGCAGTCCATGCAATAATGCAAGCGCACGCGTATAAACTCGACTAACCATTTTTTTTAGGTAACTAAACAACTAATTAAGAAAAAAATTTAAAATATCAATACACTTATTTAATCACAAATCTCAAATCTCAAAGATGTATATATATATATGATTTGTCAATCTAGTAAGTATTTTTTTTTTACATAATTTTTTTTACTGTTGGATAATCGTCTAATAATGATCTAAAAGATATAATGAATTGTATGAAAAGACATACATCATTAATATTATTTTTCTCTCTTACTTTTTATTATAGAAAAATAACCAAATTGATATTCATGCATACATAAAAAAAATACATTGGTGTATATATATATATATATACGACTCCTTTTTGAAATGTTGATGACTTATAAAAAACTAACAAAACATTAGGAATAAAAACCTCTAAGTGGTCTTCCTTTCACATTTTAAAAACGCATTTGATACCAAAATGAATAAGCGTAACTACAAGATTGTTAATATTTTATTCAAGACCTGTTTTTCTATAGACGGTACAAATGTGCAGCATTGATAATTATGTTAGGTTAATTGAGCGAGAAAACAGTAGTAATAATATGACATTATATGTGATTCTATTTTCTATTGGTAGATTGGATCAGGAAAATGTCTTTTTCCTCTTATTCTTGATTATATTATTCAGTAGCAGTGATACATATGTGGACAGAATGACAGAAAGCACAAATGCACATGACATAACGCCATTTGGTACTTCTTAACAAAAGTTTTAAAAAAGAAACCTTTTAGCGTAACATAATTTATGGCTGAAGACAGTCGGCAACAAAAATAATATTATAAATCCGAAGCAAAAGATATTAAATCAACCACACTTGGAAACCAGGGAAAAAAAATCTATAGAAAAGGTTCATAATTTACATTAGCTAGCCCCAAAGGTTTTTCCCCCCCCCCCCCCCCCTTACTTTTATATATCTAATCATGTTTGTTAGGACAGTCTGTCATCTTCTATATGTACAAAGAAAAATAATTCTCTACCAGCTGCCTGACCCAACTTTTTTTTTAGAAATAACTCACCAATCTTACATATATAGCTAGCATCCAAATTTGTAGAACATGCAGTATTGGATTCTAAAATGAAATGGCACATATAGTACTGTCAATATTATTTTTAGTGGTAAAAAGAAAATGCCACACTAACTCGTGAAAACGGCTTGGGACCACTAGATCACTTGTCCCAACTATAATTCAATTTAAAAACGTGATACCAATATTGCACCATCTTAGCCCTATGTAACGGCTAAATCAATGGTGTGTGGTGTACGTCATTTTGAAAATTTTCTTTTCTTGGATAATATATATAATAATAAGCAAGAATAATTAATACCTGCCTTCTTAAATTTATTTACATGATGCTAGTATAGAGAGGGGTTAAAAGAGCAAACCTTCAAAAGTTGTTCACGGCTTTTCAAGATCTTGGCCGCACCAAGAAGCATGGTCACGTGCGCATCGTGTCCACACGCGTGCATTTTGCCGGCAACTTTGCTTTTGTGCTCCCACTCCACTGCCTCCTGCAACAAATATTACTCCTCACCTGTTATCATTAGGGTTTGCCTTTTTTCATGCTAACCATGTGTAATCTTAGCTAAAAAGGTAAAGTCATTCTAACTACCAGACCCATTCATAATAAATAACTATATATATTGTTGCATAAATGTAGTCCTAAAATGCTTAGAGTACTAATTAGGAAAAAGAATTTGAGTCTTTTACCTAATGTATAGAACAGCTTAAAGATAGAGATTCCAACAAACTTATGTTTTTCTTTTTACTATTATTATTTTTGTTTACTCATTTTTATTTAATCTTTACTTATCATCTTTTACACTGACACAAATCTTGTTCACTTTATACCCATCGTCAGTAGCTCGTGTGACAAACAACAAGTATGGGGTTCGATCCTCACCCTCGTATCCCTCTCGATCAACTGACTTGAAGCAAATTTACAATAGAAAAAAAATCTTGTTCTCTTTGTACACGACCATTACAGACACTATTTTGTTTCGAAATTCGAACTATTGTAGAACTTGTCAGATTGTACCATAAAGTACACGCGTGTACCCTATCCACGTATCTCTTTTGTCTACGTGGTTTAGACTTGTTATATCTATTTTGCCATATGTATTTAGTGTTAAAAATTTTAAATTAACCAAATATAAGGGAATTAACTACACCTTTTAGTTTTGTCAACCAAAAACTGGCACATTCACAAAACCACGATGAAACTAAAACTCAAAATTCTTGTTGGAACATACTAGCTAGAGAGCCAAAACAAATAAAAAAAGAAATCTAATTAGAATCGGCACAATCCAAATGTAAAAATAGGAAAAATGAATGAAAAACCATTTAAAGAAAAAAGAAAAAAAAGTTAAAGAATATTATTATTGTTCAAAGCTTTTCAAATGTTGTACGCAAAGTATTGCATCCCATACATATTTACCACAAGTACAGCTACAATCTTATATATATATATACCTGGATAGGAAGAGCATCCATGTCAGCTCTGATGGCGACGAAAGGGGGCCCACCGGTGCCGATCGAAGCTCGAACTCCGGTCTTGGCCAGAGGGAAGCGGTAACTGATCTCCAAGCGGTCCAGCTCATTCCGAATCAGCTGACTCGTCTCGAATTCCTCAAAAGCCAGCTCTGGATTCTCATGGATCTTCCTTCTCACCTCCTTCAACCACTCCACCGTCTCCGCCCCTCTCGCTATCTCCATAACCTCCTCCGTCCAAACACCGCACCGGCTGCTGTTCCACGGCTGCTGAGCCTGAGCCGACGCCGAGGCTAGGCGGCTCTGGTTGCTCCTTCCGATCAATTCCGAGCTGGCCGGCTTGCATCTCAGGCTACGGCTCGGCTCGAATAAGGAACCGTCGTGATCGGCGCCGGTTGGTATCGGCTCGACTAATAGTAATCGGCTCTGGTTGAGATTAATAATCGTTAGAGAGATTATTGCGATTGAATACGACAATAGTATTAATGTCCGAGAATTCATTTTCGCTGTTTTAGAGAGAGAGAGAGGGAGAGAGAGAGAGACGAGGGATATAGCAGAGGGAGAGGGGCATGGTTGAGATTGTTGGGAAAGGGAAAAAATAATAATAATAATAATAGGAAGAAGGAAGAGAAAGAGAAAGAAAAAGGAGGAGAGAGAGAGAGAATTAGAGCACGTGGGGATAAATGAGATAGGAGAACAATTCAACACGTGGTGAGAATATGTATATTGAGATGTCTACTTTGGGATGGTCCCCCACAACTTTTTTGAGCACCGCTCGCTCACTTCGCAACTCACCGTTGTACCGGCTTTCAACGAAACAGATTAACACGCCGCTTCCATTGAGATTCGTGCCTACTCCCCCTCTCTCTCTTATTTGGGAAAAAAAAAAGGAAAGATTCTTTTCTTTCTTTTTTTTGGTTTTTTTTTTCAAAATATATATTTATATATTTGGAATGGAAATTGAAAATTAGAACGTGCAAAAATATTTACCTGACGATTTTAATAGTCAAAACTCAAACGAGTCTAACAGTTAGAAAGCAAAAGGCAAACAACCAATGGCGTAATCTTTTTGAGCAGTTAAACTGTTAAAAGAATTAATTGAGTACGTCACGGCACACTAATCAGTGAAATTTTAACAACCAGAATAATCTGATCCTAATAACTAAATATATTTCTGATTTTCTTTTCTCTCTAATCTCCAGTTTGTTTTTTTTTTGGTTCTTTTCTTTTTGTGGGATGTAAAGGTTTATTAAATATTTTTAGAGAAAATATAAATATGTTTATTACATAATGTAAAATTAATAGTGTAAAATTTAAATGGCAATAGATTATTAGATTTAGTGCATGAAGGCAATATAAAAAAAAAGTTTAGCAATATATATGTTTCAAACAGACTTACTTAATTAATCATTTGAAATTTTATATTTTTCTCCGTATGATATTTAAAAAAAAAATTTAACAAATAATTATCCCTTAATACAAATTTTAAAAAAGATAATACACAATATTAAAACTTAAATTTTGAACTCTTTATTCCTTAAACTCACGTGATTTTTTAAATTATAGACTAATTAAATTAGCCCTAATTAGCTCTCCACGTGAATATTAATGACAAAAGATATAGTTGATGTGATACCGAGAAATCACTTTAAAGTCCATAAATTATTCGTCACCAGAATAATTTGGTAGAGAGCAACATATCAACTTTTATGTACCCATCGTGAGCTTTTTAATTAGCAAATCAATTAATGTAAAAGTGTGCGCTCATAACTTATAACTACTATAGCTAGCACTACGTACTTGCCACTTGTTTTTTTTTTTTATCTTTCCCCCTTCTGTTTTCCTGTAGTTAGAATTAAGGGATATTATTATTTTTATAATTTTTATTTTGACATTTTATTCAAATTATACATTATATTTTACTTATTATCAATATTGACTTTTAAATTTAAAATTTGATACAAAGTTATACTCTAACACTAATTTAAGTAGTTAATTTATCAAGATGCCATTTAAAGAATTAAAAATAAAATGTATAATAACTAATCTGAGAATAAATTTAAATCATTTTAATAAATTAATATTAGGGTATATATTTGTAATAAATTTAAAATTTAAAAATTATTATTGATAATAACTAAAACACAAAATATAAATTAATTAAAATATAAAAATGATATTAATCTGAAATTTATTTGTAAAGTTAATCTCCAAAATTATCTTATAAGTGCTAGGTAAAATATTGTTGATTGGTTTTGGCAGGCTGTTAAAATTGTCATAAGAAAATAGACCGTTGTGAGCATTTATAGCGTTTGGTTAATTTTTTTTTTAAAAAGTGGAACTTAACTAATGACCACTATTTATTATAAATTTAAAAGAAAATAATACATATACTTTACTAATATTTATACACTCTACTAATATTTGAACCCCTAACTCTACCAAACTCACACACACGTCTTTCAAATCTTGGATCAACTCAACTAGCTAACCTTAATTGTCGCGTTTGGTCGATTTAACCTCGTGTTATTGACTTCTTGTCAATATGCTTTTTCGTACAACTCAGTGAAGAAGCCCACACTTTCTTTTATTTTTCAGAAATGCACTCATTCTCCGAAAAAGGAAGGGGAAAAAAAAAAAACCCTTGACTCTGCCTTTTACCGTGAAAACTGTGAACCTTTCCTTTATCAAATTAATTTGTTACCACTCAAGCAAAAAAAAAAATAATAATTAATATGTCACCAGTCAAATTTGCAGGGTCGGATCCATACAAGGCCTGTAGGGGATAATTGCCCGAATTTTATATTTCTTATAAGTAGCATGCAAATCTTTTTCAAAATTAATTTTTCCTTCATTTAAACTTAATCCTTGTCCTCTTTAATTTGTAAAATTTCAAATATTTATGTCTCTCAATTTTTGAGTTAGGTCTTTTTATAATTAAATCACATTTAATTTTTATCTCTAATTTCTGCCTCCGCCCCTTGCAAACTTATCTATTATTTTGAGCCCAAGAATGGACGGCGTTGGGTTTGGCTTATCCCACTCTATATTCATAGGAAAAAAAATCATATTTATACCTATTTTATTTTCCCATTTAAGGAGGCATGCAAGACGATGGGCATTCATGGCCGGTTAAAAGAAAGATTCGACAAATTAAAAAAAAAAAAAGAATTGAGAAAGAAAATTAAATAAATAAATATATATCAATCATATGCTAAATTTGGTAATAGCAATTGTACAGACATATAAATATGTACTTATTATATGTTATATACGTAAATTATAGTATATACTTCTTATTCACATTAATAATAATTATGGCGGGTTTTATTTATTATTTATTTTTTGATAAAAATGAGCTCTTCAAGATTATACTTTTAAACTCCTCAAGATGAAAAGTGAATCACAAATATAACAATAATAAAATTTGTGAAATTTTCTAAAAAAAAGATGACAAGGACCATCAACAAATTATTGTCTTTATCTTCTTGTGGACTATATTTTTATGAGGTAGACTATGATCCTAACACCAAATGAGATCCACACCTATTGAAAAAAAAACCAACTCAACTGTCTTACAGATCTAAATCAAAAACAAAAAATCTTATATTCAACATCCACTAAACAGATTTGAAAATCAACACCAAAGTGTTACTATAAACTAGATCTAGATATGGACTTATTATAAAACTAAAACAAAATGAAAAAAATCTCTCATTCCCAAGAGAGATCAGAGAAGAGGGAGAGAAAGAGGAGGAGAATGGGGAAAGAAGAACAGAAAAGGAGAATAACATATACACTCCATTTTCGGCCTTTGTAGGAGCAGCGGTGGATGCTTCTATTTTGAGATAAAAGGATAGACATAAATTGAGAATGTTACATTTTTTTTGCCCTAATTGATATATATTATGGCGAGATTTACAAATTTACATATTTACATATTTCTACCTCACTCACCATGACAATTGGATATTAATGTCTTATTAGAGGGGCAGGTAAAATTGTTATTCTTACATGAATTTTGTAGCTACTTATGATCGTAATGCACTTACTATGCCATGATTATTGCCATGGAAAGCTATTTAGGTATTGTAATGAACTTTTAAAAGATTTTTTTGGATATAGTCAGCAAGATTAATAGAGTCTTCATAGTTAACATTTCTGAATCGTCAAAATTCAATTAAACTAACGTTTTATAAATTACTTTCCAATTCATTTCTTATTGTTAAATGATACATATAAAGTTCATATATAATGTACAGCTCGTCGATATACTAAAATAAGATTTTTTTATTATACATTATTGTAAATTTGTTCATCATCACATCAAGTTTGTAAAGAATGGCTCTCGAATGGTGGGTAAAATGGGATACTTAATCGAACTTCTTTTGCCAACTGGAGACAGCTCAGTTGGTTCAAGACTTGAGGCATGTGTGTGTGTGTGTTATTTTTCTCTAAATTTGTAGTAAGTGGTGGTTATTAGTTAAACCCCACTTTTAAAAAAAAATTGAACTTCTTTTTTTTTTTCTTTTTGTTTTTTAAGATTCGAGTAGTACTATATCACAATTGTCAACTAATCTTTTTTTTTTCTTTGTAAGAAATGATTATATATAAGAAAAAAAAACAAAGAAAGGAACAAACAAGTCCACAGATCAACCTAGGCCAAAGCGGGAGTCAGGAGACCAACAATACAAGTCAGAAATAATTTCTACAGGGAGAAAATTAACATTTAAACAACCAAAATTAGAAGAAACAAGGCTCCACACTTAGCAATATTGTGGGCTAAACAGTTGGTCAGCCCGAGAACAGCAGACACCGACCAAGAATCAATGGCGGACAACAAGTTCTTGCAATCGAAGATCACATTAGAAATTTCTCAGGTGCAATCTTCGTTATCCTGCTGAAGGCTTTGGATAACAATAATCGCATCACCTTCAAAGATGGCATATTTAAGGTTGCAAGCCAGAGCTAGCTTAATTGCAGGAAGAGCAACTCGACTTTCACTGATCAACGCTGAAGAAAGGGCACTTTTTTAGGATTCATTGCTGATAATGGCTCTGATAAAATCGCGGCAGAGAACTACACTGGTGACAAAATCATTCCCAATAGTTGCATCAAAGCTAATCTCGAACCAATCTTCTATTAGGAGATCAGTTTTGCAGAAGCAACAACACACAAAATACGAGTTGAGAAAATTTTGGTAAAATGAAAAAGATAAAGCACACAAAAGATTTAACGTGATTCACCCAATTTAGGCTACATCTATGGACAAGGCTGTGAAGAATTTCAATATGAAAAGAAGATTACGGCTCACTTCTCTCTAACTATAAAGAGAGAACAATAGAACCTCTTTCTCTTGAAATAAGAGAAAACACTCTATCTAAATAATTTGGGATAAAATAAGTGGGATAATAAAAGGAATTTCTAGGCTTGAATTCTCTCTTAGAAAGGAAGAGAATTTAGAATAAGATATAAAACAAATGATGAAGTCCTCCATATTTATAAATTTTGAAAGGTAGTGTGAACACTACATTTTACTATTGCTATTACGGCTACTCTTTTCATTATTGCTATTGCGGCTATCTTTTTTACTATTACTATTACGGCTGCCCTTTTCATTGTTCCTATTGCAGCTGTCCTTTTTATTGTTCCTATTACGGCTAGTTGATGAGTTGCAATTGTTGATTTGTTCAATATTCTCCTACTTGAAAATTTGATTTTAATCATGTCTTCACACTTGAGAAATCTTTCTTTTCTTTGCTTGTCAATTCTTTATACTTGTTACATATTTGTTAGGCCATATGAAGATCTACACCATTGGAACTTATCAGTATTGATTAGTTTAGTTAAAGCATCTACTAGGTTCTCCTTGGTGTGAATCTTCTTCATGTCTACACTTCCAAATTTTACTACTTCTCGAACAAAGTCATATTGAACACCTATGTGCTTTGTCCTGGAATGAAAGATTAGATTCCTTGCAATGTGCAAAATAGAGGAATCTTTTCTTGTTTTTGCCCGAGCTCCTCCAATAACCTTTGAATCCAAATAGGCTCTTTGTAAGCTTGTGTAACTGCCATGTATTCTGCTTCTGTTGTAGCTAAAACTACAACAGTTTGTAGTTTCGAAACCCAGCTTACATCTCCTTCTGCAAGAGTAAACATATAACCTATAGTAGATTTTTGTTTATTAAGATCACCAGTAAAATCTGAATCAATATATCCTCTGACAGTATATTCTGATCCTGCATAACATAATGCAGCATCTGAGGTTTCTTTGATGTATCTCAGAATCCTCTTCATAGCATTCCAATGCTCTCTACCAAGATTCGCCATATATCGACTAACCACTCCCACTGCTTGTGCAATGTCTGGTCTTATGCATATTATAGCAAACATTAAGCTTCCCACGGTTAATGCATATAGTATTCGAGACATCTCCATCATTTCTACTTCATTGCTGGGACACATCCCGGAAGATAACCTGAAGTTAACAGGAAGTATGGTAAAGATTGATGTACAATCTTGTATATTGAAGTGACGCAAGATTTTCTTCAAATAATTTTTTTGAGGAAGCCAAATCTTCTTGTTACTTCTGTCTCGGTGAATTTGCATCTCTAGAATCTTATTTGCTAGTCCCAAGTCCTTCATATCAAATTCTCTAGCTAACTGTGCCTTCAATTCTTGGACTCCACTTTTTTTGGGGCCCGCTACGAATATGTCTTTCACGTATAACAATAAGATAATGAAATCACTATCTTCATTAAATCTCCTAAAGTATATGCAATGATCTGAACTGAGTCTATTGTACCCAAGGCTTATGATGAAAGAATCAAATCTTTAATACCAATATCTCGGCGCCTGTTTGAGACTATATAGAGATTTGTTCAACTTGCAAACCAAGTTCTCCTTGCCTCTTTCAACAGAACCAGAACCACTCTAACTGTTGTCAATCAAACTACAGGTGAAAATATCTTATTGAAATCAATACTTTCTTTCTGAATATATCCTTTTACTACTAATCTCGCATGATATTGCTCCACTTGATCATTATTATCACGCTTAATCTTGTAGACCCATTTGTTGCTAATAGCCTTCCTTCCTTGTGATAGCGAAACAAGATCCCATGTCTTGTTTTTGTGAAGGGCTTCAACCTCTTCTTGCATTACTATTATATAGGGATACATCCGGGCTTTTTTGTAGCCTTATGGAAAGTTGATGGCTCTCCATTTTCTGTTAGAAGACAGTATGCAATGTTGCTCTCAATGACATAATCTGAGTACTATTCTGGTGGTCTTCTCCCACAAGTTGACTGAAGAATTTCAAAAGGCTCTTCCTCGACTGGCCCTTCCATTTTGTACCTGAACTGTAGTAGTTTCTGGTCTATTATCATCTCTTTTCTCTTGCAGTTTATTCTCTGTAAATATCACATCTATACTGATGACAACCTTATGGGTAGTGGGATCCTATAAGTAATACCTCTTGACTCCATCAGGATATCCAAAGAATACATACTTTCTGGACTTTGAATCTAATTTTGTGATTTCTTGAGTATTATACATCACATACACAAGACTTCTAAAGGTATGTAAGAGAGAGTATTCAACTAGCTTACCGGTCCATATCTCCATCGGTGTCTTCAAATTAATCACTGTTGATGAAGATCGATTGATCACATAATAGATAGTTTTGACTGCTTCTGCCCAAAATGTCTTAGGTAGACTTGCAGCTCTTAACATTACTCTTGTCCTTTTCAACAAGGTTCTATTCATCCACTCTGCCATTCTATTTTGTTGCGGAGTGTATGTCGTTGTAAATTGCCTTTTGATACCTTCTTGTTGACAAAAGTTATCAAACTCATCACTTGTATATTCTCCACTATTGTTCATCCTCACACATTTGATCTTCTCTTTAGATTCAAGCTCTATCGGTACTTTAAATATTTTGAAGACTGAAAACACATTTGCCTTTCTCTTGATAGGATATGCTCAATATCTCTCGAAGTAATCATCAATAAAAGATACAAAATATCTAGCTCCTCCTAGAGACACCAT
>JXTB01000064.1:1200795-1214583 GCA_002914805.1 Parasponia andersonii
CCAGTATTCAAATGTACGTGGGCTAATGTTGGTAATGGAATTAAGGTTGACGAAGATGGAATTACAATTGTTAACTTACACCATGGGAGCAATCAATTTGGTAGAGATCCCTTCATCCTAGCATCACAAGCAAAACAAGTTTTTTATTCAAGAACAGATGAGGACTTCGATTGGTATGTTGTATTGCAGGCTATACAAAGGGGTGTTCATGATTATGACATTTGTGATGAAGAGGAAAAGACAATGTCAACAACCCAAGAGATTCGAATGAACTTAGATGACACAATTGAGAGTAGTTTGGTTAGAGGGGATTGTGAGGGTATATTGGTGTAGTAGGACTTCATGCCCTAATTATATCTTTGTTAGTCAATTTTGAAGGGTATTTTGGTGTAAGATGAAAGCTATGTTGTTAAGGATTTCTTTTCTTTGTCAATTTTTTATGTGTATAATTATCTTATGACATTATGATACATATTCATAATTTATTGTTATATCTTTTACAATTCAATTAACTTAGATGCACATGTTATTTTGTATACGAATAATTGTTTATTTTTGTTCTATGTATCTTATGATTCTTTTTTTAAAAAAAATTATGTATAGGTACTCTTGAGCATTATGGATGGTAGTAGGAAGAAGAGGCTTTGCCAACCTGGAAAGTTACAAGAACTTCTTAGAGAAAGAAGAAGATCGCTTGCAGCAAAACTGGGGATTACAGAGGATTTTCCTGAATTTAATATTGTAACTACTCTTAAATCGAAACAAAAGAGATCACTTCGCCATTTAGCAGCTCCTGCTAAAAGTGTTTTCAATTCACCTATTGAAAAACCTACAAAGTCTGCAAGAAGGGTGATTTCTGGACAAAGGCACATAAGAAAAAGAGTGGTATATTTGTCACATCAGAAGTTGGAGAAGCTTTGGTATAAACTTTATTTCAACTTAGTTTATAGTACCTGGATAGTTTGAAGCTAAAATTTTATTGTTAGTTTTGTTTTGCAACCAATTAAAGAAGAATCAAGAATTTTTTTGTCATGCTTATAAATGACATAACTAAGATGCCAAATAATGGTTTTATTGCTCATAAGTTAGCTCCCCAAACAACATATATATATGATCAAATTTACCCGTACTAAAGACTGTACTTGGCTAAAAAGAAAAACGCTATTCTTGATATACACTTGCTGATTTTGTATAGTCTTAACTCTGGATTAAGAAGCTATCTTATTTGTTGTGCTTAATTTATCAAGTAATATGTATTTCTTCGTCTAGGATAAATTGAAAACCGTTCAGCAAGATCCAACATTATCCAGCACTACTAATATTTTTGAGGATGCTTTAACTGTTGTGCTTGGTCCGGATAGACGTGGAGCAATAAGAGGATTTGGCCGTGGAGTCAATGCAACAAAGCTTGAGCTCTTTTTGGAAAGGGATGATAATATATCTCTTTTAGAAAATAAATGTTGTAAAATGGAAGAGCAAGTTAAATGTTTGCAAGAAATAGTGACTCTCCTATTGAAAAATCAGGCAAGTTTCTCACTTTAACAAAAATTATAGATAATAAAAATTACTAATTAATATTCTCCATTTGTTGTAGGGTGAAATTACTGTTCGTAGTGAAGAACAATCCAATGAATCTATTCTTTCTCCATTGGTAATTTATTTTTCTTATGCCATTGTGACACTCAATTTTTTAATTTGATACTTAATTATGATATTAATTAATATGACTTATATTAATTAATTTGGGTATATCTATACTGAAGAGTGTGAACACTAGTTCAAACAAGGATAAGTGCAAGTTACTTGATTGGTGTGGTTCTAGAGAAGTTGTCGCTGAGGGACGTTGGTTTTCAAGTAATCCAAAGGATATTGTTCATCATGTAATGCTTGGACCTAATGCTGTAAGAGTTTGGGTTGATGTGCCAAAGAAGCCGGATGCATTTTTATGGAGACCTACTTCCTCAATGACTACTATTGATGAAGCTCTTTGTAGTAATATCACATGGCCAATAGATAAAGTTCTTAGAGGGTGAGTAAAATGACAACATTACATTTATATGTACACAAATTACTTTCTTTTGTCATTGATGAAATAAATAGTACTGAACATACTATATTCATGTTCTATATGTTAGAAATGAGAGTTTTAATTGATCGACTTCTACCTAAGGTATTAACGATCATAAAACTATCAGTGTCTTTTGAATTATTGACTTGCACTTATGTTTATTTTTTAATATTCTACACATGATTGGTGGCTAAGATTTATATCCTTTTTCTCACTTGGGCAACTACATGGGGTTTAGTCTAAATAACTATCTACAAATTCTCTATTATTTTTATAGATACATGGTTGAAACTAAGTTTGTTCTTTTATGCCATATGGTTGTTAAATCATGAAAACGAGATGGTTTCAATTCTCTATTGTGGAGTTGCAATCTTAATATATACTTTTCAAATCCTTTTTAATTCACTTTACTAATTTTTTTTTCCAATTGTCTACAGTTAAGAGTACTATATTGTTAGTGACTCTATATTTTGTCTAGGATGTTGGAGCACATGTAGTTCAGCTGCTGTTCTAAAGATGTGGGGAGGAAACCTATGATTATTGTAGTTTGAACTTTGTTGTTCTTGATATATATGGTTGTATTTTGAATTATTGTGCTCATTTTTTTGTGGATACTACTATGTAACACTCAATGAAGTATACTAGTTAAATTTTATGTAATTGTTATAAGAACAATATATGGATCTTATATTATGTTACGTTACATAAAGTATTTTATTTAAAATGCTTCTTTTAAAGCATTCTTATGTAGATTATTCTACAAATTATTTTAGTACAGGTTTTACATTTAAAAGGACTAAAAGAAAAATAGTATTAGGAAAAAAAATAAAAAAAAAGGTATCGTTAATGATATAGAACAGTGAGCAATACATGCTATAAAATCATTTTCGTAGCACATCAAAGGTGTTATAAAAGAATTTTTATAGCATTCAACAAGAGCTATAATACAGTTTTTATAGCATATAAAAAATATTATAAAAACAATTCTACAGCATTTATAATATGCTATAAAAAGGTTTCAATAGCAAGCAAAAAACGCTATGAAAGATATTCTACAGTACTTAAAAATGTTGTAGAAGAGTTTTCTATAGCATACGGGATAGCATTCAAAAAAAGCTATGATAAGGGGGGACTTTGAATAGCGGGGGCTGTCATAGCATGCGCAAAAACGCTATCAAAACCCTTTTATAGCATTTTTTGCATGCTATCATATCCAATTTCTGTTGTAGTGAAGGTTCTTGTTGCACAAAGTGACACCAAAAATCGGGGACAATTGTTATGTATTAAATTTACATCTGCTCGAAGATAGCGAGGAGATTTTTATCCTGAGATTTCCTCCAATCAAAATTCAAATCTCCAATATATTAGGAATTAGATTTGGAATTTAAGGAATATGATTATTCAAATAAAGATTTTACTAGATTTTAGGCAGAGATAAATACGAATTCAAATTCATATTCAGTGTAATATTTTTATAATATTTTTAATATTTAAAAAGATTCTATCCGTAATAGAGAACATATCTCCTCAGACTTATAAATATAAGACTCATGAGCAGAGAAATAGATCCCAACCGAAAGCTCTCTTATAATCAATATACTAAGAAAATAACACCAGTTACAATAGATTTAGACACTTTGTTCGAAAAATTAAACTACTCTAAAATCTATATTTAGGCATTTATTTGAAAAGCTAAACCGCTCTAAAATTCATGTGTTCGTTGTTTTCTCTCGTATTCTCTCTTTCATTTTTAGTTTTTCTTAAAAGCTAATAACCCTGCTGTTATACCAACTTGTAGTATCCATGGGTAGACATGGTGAACAGAGGTGGGCTGATCGTACTCCTCTCAGAAAAATTGTTTCATCACAATCTGCGATGGTGACGGTGACTGAGGGTGTACATGGATAGAATAGAGTTATTGTGCCAGTTGGACCAATTTCAAATTCATGTCTCAGTGACCGATCCTCTGATTCCAGATTTGTGGGAGACAAATTGGGTGTGACTTTAAATACTAGTACAGTTTTGACACTCGACAATAAAAAGTAGAGTGATGCTTCTAAGGAATGTTTGGTTGGTGCTGCTCCTTCTATTGGGCCATCGTTTATTTTTCTGTTGGGTATATCTCGAACGACAACTTGGTTATCACTTATGGAAAAAGAACCATCAAGCGAATGGCCCAAAATTAAGAGAAATTTGGTGTTTCAACTAGTAATCAGCGTGTTAGCACTACTAAGAGGAAGACCAATGATGATACGGTTTCTCGAGAGGTGAATTTTTCGGAAAAAAAAAAATTGGCTTTGAGGGATGTTTCTAATTTTCTAGTATCAGTGGAGGTTTCTCAGTAACCTCACCGAGAACAATGAGTCTTATGGTATGGAATGCTCGAGGTCTGGAGAATCCTGAGCATTAGGCAGAGTTCACAGCATGCTTCGCTTCCATTCCCCATCTCTTATCTTTATTTCTGAAATTAAGTTATAGGGTAAGAGTGCTTTGGAGTTAAACAGGAAAATTGGGTGTGGTTTTAATCGTGGGATAACTGTGGATACTGAGGGTCGTAGCAGGGTTGTTACTCTATTTTGGAAGGAAATTGGGATGTAATAATGTCGAACTTTTGTAAACATCATATCGATACTACAGTCTCTATCTCTCCAGGTATTTCTTGGCATTTTACTGGCATTTACTGTTACGCCCCCTTGGCTTAACTATACGACTATGTAGGTTAAACTAGGATGCATTATTCTTTTATAAACCATATTTTTCGTTTTGCAAAAAGGTGGGCCAAATTTAAACTTTTCGAGCTCTAAAACAAAAGAAACTACGTGGCATTACTTTTTGAAAGTGTCTTTACAAAATATAAAACTAAAACCTCTATATCAATTTATCTTGCCATCGACAGTAATATTTACAACACACTAGAATAGCAAAATACATAGAAAACACCGCCTACAAGTTAAGCTCGTCTACATCAGTATGATCATAGCGACAAGAAAGTGTGCTAGCCAACCAGTAACTCTATACATCAAACACGTCCTTACCTGCATCACAGGAACTAAATGAGCTAATGCTCAATAAGTAAAGATCATGCATGCTTGTGAACATGTTTCATGCATAAACTTTATTGAAATTCCCATTGTACTCTTTCTTTCATAACTTTTCGTTTTGATGCACTTTTCTTAGAAAACATTTCTTTATAGGGCCCTTGAGTACATTACAAAGTTATGGCAGTCGGTAGGTCGTGCCCACCTGTGCGGGAAGAAAACACATGGCCAATGTGAATCATACCTACCCAACGCAAACCGACTAAGTAATGCATCTGATAAATCTCATAGTACAATGATCAGTCCCGGCAGTCGGTAAGCTGTGCCCACCTATGAAGGAAGGATGCCTGTGCAAACCATACTTACCCAACACAGACAGACTAAACACAATACTTAAAACATATCTCATAAAATTAGTACAATGGTACTACTTTAAATCCAATGTGTGGAAAACTTCACTTCTTTGAAAATCATGCTTAAATGATCATGCCATACTTATGTTTCTGTAAACTTTACAACAATAATATAAATAACATATAATTGAAATAATACACATAAGCATGTAAGGAAACATCTTGTATCTACTATTGTTCTTGTGTAGCAGTTAAAATAAATCTTCACTTACCTTGTGTCCGGTAGAAAAGATAGTGGAAAGGGTCAGTATCCTCTGTGGCAAGGTGTGTAGAAGACCTGATGTCAATTTTATTACTAACATTGTCACTACAATGTAAAATGTTTAAAGAAACAAGTACAAGACTGAATCACAGCTTTTACACAAGAAGGAACCCTAATCACAAAATGAACTAAAATGTCATCTACTTTCGTAAAAACTAGTCCATTTGCTTCTAAATGGTACCATTTGGTTCTAGAAATATTTGGACAGCACCTCCCCTATTTTTAGGACGTTCCCACATGACTAAAATCATGGTTTAAGACCTGTAATAACAATTAACAAGCCAGTTCTCATATATACAATTCAAAGAGGATCATTTAGAGCAACCTAGGTACATTTGAATTCCTGTCGTTTAGACAAAGTTTAAAACCACTTTTACACTTTTCTATTGTCACAAATAGCAACAAAACTGTAACACTCCCTAGTTTAACCATATTGTCATATACAATCAAACTATGAAGTATTATTCTTTCTTAAATATTATCTTTTGTTTTGATAAAAAGGTGGGCAAATTTTGAACTTTCTAAAACCTTTAAGCAAAAGCAACTGTATGGCATTTCTTGTTAAAAGTGTCTTTACAAAATGTACAATCAAAAGAGGTTTTCAATAGTCTATTTTGCCATTAACAGTAGTATTTATATTACACCAAAATATCTCAAAACAAAAATATCGCCCACAAGTCAAGCTCGTGTATATCTGTATAATCATGGCGACAAAAGGCAAGTTAGGCAACCAGCTAGTCAATACCAAAATGTGCCTCCTCATCTGCATCACAAAACTAAAATGAGCTAAAGCTCAGTAAGTAAAACTATGCATGCTTATGAATACTTTAAAATCTCATAAAGTTCCCATTGTACCTTTTTTCTTTCTTAAACATTTGAGTCCATGCATTTTCCATAAAAATTATTCTTAGTTGGGCCCTTTAGCACATTGCTTGTCCTGTAAGTCGATAGGCCGTGATAACATTGGGCGAAAACTCTGGCCAAGAGTAAAAATAAGATGCGACCGTCGTGTGAGGTTTTTTTTTTTGAAAACTCCTTCCCTCATCAAAAGGGCATCCCACACCGCGCTAATATTTTCCTGCATCAACGAGACACATTATAAGATCCGCAAATCCTGCTTCAACGGGAGAGTCTGCATCAACAGACTTACCTATCCAGCTCCGACATACTAACAATTGCCATTAAAACTTATCTTATAAATTTGGTACAATGGTACTCACTTTCAATTACTCTTATAATAAAAGTCTCCATTTGCATGCAAAACATGCCATGCACATGCCATTTCATAACTTTCAGGAATAAGTAAGTTTCACATAAATACATCTTCCATATAGTTCTTATGATGCAGTTGTAAGTTTTTACTTACCTCGTGTCCTGAATAGGAATTGATAGTGGAAAGAGTCAATATGCTCTAGAGATTGGTGTGCTAATTACCTGTCATAAATTACTATTATTCAAGATGCACATTTTACAAAAAAAAGAATGCATTAAGATACTTGAACAAGATCGAAACAACAACTTTCACCAAATTAGGAAACTTTATCTTAAAATGACTCAGATGTATATAAATCACTTAAGGTACTTGGTAGTCAATAACTAGCATTAAAAAACTGTTCAAAATTATTTAAAATATGAATGCTAGTTCATTAGCACAAAATGATCCAAAATAGCACATAATTTTGTAAAAACAAGTCCATTTGCTCCTAAATGGTGCCATTTCATTTTAAAAATATTTGGATAGCACCTCCCCTATTTTAGAGACATTCCCACATGATTAAAATCATGGTTTTAAACCTGCCATAACAATTAAAAATCCAATTCCCACATATACACATCAAAGAGGATCATTTGGAACAACCTAAGTGCATTTGAATTCCTTTCAATCTTTTACAAAGTTTAAACGACTTTTACACTTGTGTGCCATCATAACCAGCCATCAAATAAGTGTAATAACTAATAGAATCAATAAAATATATACTATAAGTTTAAGAAATCAGATTACAAATATGGAAAACTTAATCTACCACACATCAAAACACTTAAATCTATAAATAGCAATCTTTGGGGCCTTAGGTTTAACTTTAATTATCCACCTAAATTTTATGTTTCCAGTGATATATAAGGTTCCTAAGATCATTATTCACCAAATAATTGCTTTGGTTTAAGGGCTAGCACAAAAGAAATTATCTATAAGTTCAAAATCATACATAATGCTCACTTTGACTAGTTTGAGCTTTTGTTGGATTTCTTGCCTTCTACCTCCACCAAACTGATTCTCTAAGCTTAGAATTAGATTTTTGGACTTAAGAAGACCTAAAGAAACCATTATTTAAGTGGGAACAAGCAGAGAATTGAAATTAAAAGACAAGACTTAAAAAGAAGAACTTAATAGAATTACCTTGACTAGTTTTGGTGTATCTTGCTTTCTAGGGCTCCAATTTGAGTTCTAACAATTGGAAACTCTTTGAAATGTTTGAGGGAAGTTGAGAGAAGTCAGAAAAAGCATTGGAGAGTTTCAGGTCATGACTAGAGAGAAAGGAAAAGCAAATGACCAAATTTGACCCAAAATCAACACTTAATGGCTAAGAAAATGTATAACTTAAATTCTAAGGGATATTTTGGGTATTTTACACATTACTTTCCATGTGTCCAGCTCTAAAACATTCTTACCATACTCACCATGTTGCTGGTCACTCCTATACACCCAAGTGTAGCCAAAGTTGGTGAATCCTACTTTAGAAAGTGAAAACTAGTCATACTTTGACTTATGATCCTATATGGCCAATCTTATTGTAATTTTGTGGAACCTAGCCCCATAACCAATCATTAAGCATACAAATAAGTCAATTACACTCCAATTAACCATGCAAACATAGTATTACTTTCATAATTATATTCTTTGTTCTTTTAGCACACCGAGCTCTCTCTCTCTGAGGGTATTGAACCTTTACACTGCATTGGGATACTTCGACAATCATTAGTGTAATAACTTGTATGTAAATGCATATAACATAATGAATGAGTATGTTACTAAAAAACTAGTATTAACGACTTCTAGATGCCTAATATGCAATTAGAACATATTTATTATTGGCTCAATATGTATGTGAGAATCTTGGGCACCACAATTCTCCCCTCCTTATAAAATTTCGTCCTCGAAATTTGCTTACCCAAATAGGTGTGGATACTTAGTTTTCATCTCTTCCTCTCTTTCCCATGTGGCCTCTTCCACTTTATGGTTCTTCCACTATACTTTTACCAAAGGGATTTTCTTGTTTCTAAGTTCTTTTTCTTTTGTATCCAAAATCTTCACTGGATGTTCCTCATAACTCACATCTTGATTTAGCTCCAATAGCTCAAAATTCAGAACATGTGAAGGATTTGAAATGTACGTTCTTAACATAGAGACATGAAATACATTGTGTACATTCAACAATGATGGAGGCAAAACGAGTATATAGGCAACATCTCTAACGTTTTCGAGTATCTCAAAAGGAGTTACATAACTGGGACTTAGCTTTCCTTTCTTCCCAAACCTCATGATTCCTTCATGGGAGCAACCTTCAAGAACACTTTATCTCCAACGTTAAATTCTAGTTTTCTTCTTTGAGGATCTGAATAACATTTTTGTCTACTTTGAGCAGCTAGTATCCTTTTTCGAATCTTTTCTGCTGCCTCATTTGTCTCTCTTATTAATTCTGGACCTAGAAATTTTCTCTCCCCAATCTCATCCCAATGAATAGGAGATCTGCACTTTCTTCCGAACAATGCTTCATATGGGGGCATTTCAGTGGAAGCTTGGTAACTGTTATTGTAAGCAAATTCTATAAGTGGCAGGTATTTGCTCCAAGATCCATGGAAATCCAACACACAAGCTCTGAGCATGTCTTCAAGGGTCTGTATAGTCCTCTCTGA
Source organism: Parasponia andersonii (assembly GCA_002914805.1). Taxonomy (NCBI): domain Eukaryota; kingdom Viridiplantae; phylum Streptophyta; class Magnoliopsida; order Rosales; family Cannabaceae; genus Trema; species Trema andersonii. The sequence continues at coordinate 1,210,492 of JXTB01000064.1, forward strand.
TTGCCCATCAGTTTGAGGATGAAAAGCTGTACTAAATGCCAATTTTGTACCCATTGCCTCTTGAACACTCCTCCAAAATTTCAAAGTAAATCTAGAATCTCGGTCAGAAATTATAACTTTTGGAACACCATGTAGTCTCACAATCTCCTGAACATATAATCGAGCAAACTGGTCGAAGTTATAGGTTATTGTAACAGGAAGGAAATGAGCTGATTTGGTATATCTATCCACAATCACCTAAATAGTATCATGTCCCTTAGTTGTCTTAGGAAGTCTAATAACAAGATCCATAGCAATCTCTTCCCATTTCCATTCAGGTATGTTCAAAGGCTTTAATTTCCTAGTAGGTCTTTGATGTTCAACTTTGACTTATTGGCATATGAGGCACTGCTTTACAAACTCAACCACATCTTTCTTCAGACCAGGCCACCAATAATATATCTTTAAGTCTCTATACATCTTTGTAGTGCCTGGATGCACAGAGTAGGGAGTGGTATGAGCTTCTGTCAATATGTCCTTTCTAATAATTCCACTAGGCACAAACAATCTATTTCCATATCTGATTACACCATCACCAGAAATTTGAAAGGCCATCTCCTTTCCGGATTCTATCTTACTCTTTAAATTCAACATATAGGGATCCGTATTCTGGCCTTGTTTGATTTTCTCTAAAATTATTGGTTGAAGAGTAAGAGCTACCAATCTTTCTGTTAAACCTGTAGGCACAATCTCTAACTCTAACTTATGTAAATCCATTAAAAGATGTTTCCTATCAACATGCTTAACAGTCATAGTAGCCAATGATTTCCTACTTAGAGCATCAGCAACCACATTGGCTTTTCCTGGATGATAGTTAATCTCACAGTCATAATCTTTTACCAGTTCAAGCCATCTTCTTTGTCTCATATTCAGTTCTTTTTGGGTAAAGAAGTACTTTAGACTCTTATGATCTGTGTAGATCTCACACTTCTCCCCATAGAGATAGTGTCTCCAAATTTTCAGTGTAAAGACAACTGCTGCTAACTCTAAATCATGAGTAGGATACTTCTTTTCATATTCCTTCAATTGCCTAGAGGCATAAGCAATGACTTTGCCATTTTGCATCAGAACACATCCTAGACCATTCTTTGAGGCATCACTATAAACAACAAATCCTCCTGATCCTGATGGTATTGAAAGTATAGGGGCTGTTATCAAACGATGCTTCAACTCCTTTAAACTCATTTAACAATTTTTGTTCCAATGAAACTTCACATTCTTCCTTGTTAAATGAGTCAATGGAGAAGCTAGCTTTGAGAAACCTTCAACAAAATGTCTATAATAACCCGCTAATCCCAAGAAACTATGAATCTCAGAAACATTTGTAGGTCTTGGCCAATTGCTCACAGCTTCAACTTTCGTTGGATCCACAGAAATACCATTTTCAGAAATCACGTGACCAAGGAAGATAACTTTCTCTAACCAGAATTCGCACTTCTTAAACTTAGCATACAACTGCTTTTCTCTAAGAATTCTTAATACGGTCCTCAAATGTTCCATATGCTCCTCTTGTGAGCGTGAGTAAATCAAAATATCATCGATGACAACTATAACAAATTTATCTAAGAAATCTTTAAACACTCTATTCATCATGTCCATGAAAGCAGCTGGGGCATTAGTTAATCCAAAGGGCATTACTAAAAACTCATAGTGTCCATATCTGGTTCTGAAAGCTATTTTTGGAATATCTTCCTCCTTAATTTTTAACTAGTGGTAACCTGATCTTAAGTCAATCTTTGAAAATATAGAAGCTCCTTGTATTTGATCAAACAAATCATCAATCCTAGGAAGCGGATACTTGTTTTTGATTGTGACCTTATTCAACTCCCTATAATCAATGCAAAGCCTCATAGTCCCATCTTTCTTCTTTACAAACAAAACCGGAGTACCCCATGGTGAAAAGCTTGGGCGAATAAAACCTTTGTCTAATAACTCTTGTAACTGTACTTTCAGTTCCTTTAACTCTGCCGGAGCCATTCTATAAGGTGCTTTCGAAATAGGAGTCATACCGGGCAATAAGTCAATAACAAACTCTATCTCTCTATCAGGTGGTAACTAGGACAAATCTTCAGGAAATACGTCTACAAATTCACTCGCTACCGGCACTTCTTCAGGCTTCACTTTTAACTCTTCTCTAGTATCCATTATGTTGGCTAAGTAACCCATGTATCCCTTTTCTAGTAACTTCCTTGCTTTTAGGAGATTATTGGAATCATCGAGTTTCCACTAGTACCAACAAAGTGAACTTCTCTGTACTTGGTGGCTGAAACACTACCCTCTTCAAATAGCAATCAATAGTAGCATGGTATTTTGATAACCAATCCATACCTAATATAACTTCAAAATCTTGCATATCCAATAATATTAAATCTACACACAAGTCTTTACCAGCTATTTGGATTGGACATGCTTGAAAACTTGATCAGAACATAAAACTTCTCCTGATGGAATGATTACACAATATTTGAAATTCAACTACTCTTGTGTTTTGCCCAATTTTCTCACAAATGCAGGTGATGCAAATGAATGTGTAGCCCCTGAATCTATTAATGCATGAATAGGAATACCAAAGATAAGAATCTCACCTGCTACAATAGATGGGTTCAACTCGGCATCTTCTTTGGTCATTGTATACACACGAGCTGGGACTTTCTTCTGTTCATCTGTAGCATTCGGACAATTCTTTGCATAGTGTCCAGATTTTCCACACAAGAAGCAAGCCCCAGAACACATCACACATTCTCCACGATGAGTCTTCCCACATTTAGGACAAACAGTCCTCTGAGCAGTAGCTGATTGTGTCTGTTGGCCTGTTACTTGGCGTTTCTGTGGCTCTTGTCTTTCTCTTTGATTCTGTTGCCACTTTCTTTTATTTCCACTAGCCCCTGGTTGAGATCCTCCTCCAAAGGTTATATTTCTCCTTGCCATATTAATATTCCTACGAATTTCCTGAGCTCTTATAACCTTTAGCTCGGCCTCTTCTGCTTCAAGAGCTTTGTCTACAACCTCAGCATATCTTTATGAGTAGATATTTTAACATCCCTATAAATTTTTTCCTTGAGGCCTTGAAGGAACTGGTTTACTTTTAGCTCATTAGGTACTCACCATGTGCTGAGCAAATCGAGATAACTCTTCAAATCTCTTTATGTAATCACTAACGGACATACCTCCTTGTTTTAGATTAACAAACTCAGCAGCCTTCAACATCCTATGTGCATTGCTGAAATATTTTATGTAGAATATTTCCTTAAACTGCTCCCAAGTAAGCCTGGAAGTGTCAGTGATAGACTTCATAGAATCCCACCAGTGTCTAGCATCCATCTGGAATATAAAAGTGGCACATGAAACTTTTTCTTCATCAGAGATTCTAATGTAATCAAAAATACCCTCAATACTGTTAACATCAGTGATTGACTTTATGGAATCCCACCAATGCCTAGCATCCATTTGGAACATATAAGTAGTACAAGAAACTTTCTCTTCGTCAGGGATTCTTATATAATCAAAGATGCCCTCCAAACTCCGAATCCACTCCTTAGCTAATAATGGATCGATTTCACCTTTAAAAACTGGAGGTTTATTCTTCCTAAACCTTTCAGAAGCTGGTTCATGATTTTCTTGTCTAGCCACAACTTGTACTAGTAATTGTTCATCCTTCCTTTGATCTTGTTCTATAAGCGTCCCTATTTGTTGAGCTTGTCTCTCTACTAATTTAGCCAATCGATGAATAGTTGTATCTTTGTCATTGTCTTGATCACCCCTCGGGTGGCTAGTCTGACCTCTACCCCTTGGTATAATTTCCTGTACAATGGCCCTTACTTACAAACAAACATAATAGCCAATAATAATATATGCATCAAATTTATATAATAAAATAAAGTGCACATATGCATTTAATTAGACTTACTGGTTGACTGAGCTTTCTGTCACATGATCATACATATGTAGGCAGTCTTCAGAAATGACTAAACCTCCACTCTGATACCAATACTGTCATGCTCCCTAACTCAACTATACAACTATGTAGGTCAAACTAGGAAGCATTCTCTTTTA
>JXTB01000064.1:1216718-1228144 GCA_002914805.1 Parasponia andersonii
GTCCTCGAAATTTGCTTACCCAAATAAGTGAGGATACTTAGTTTTCATCTCTTCTTCTCTTTCCCATGTGGCCTCTTCTACTTCATGGTTCCTCCACAATACTTTAACCAAAGGGATCTTCTTGGTTCTAAGCTCCTTCTCTTTTCTATCCAAAATCTCCACTGGTTCTTCTTCATAACTCACATCTTGGCTCAACTCCAATGGCTCGTAACTCAAAACATGTGAAGGGTTTGGAACATAACTTCTTAACATAGAGACATGAAAAACATTGTGCACATTTGACAGTAAGGGTGGTAATACAAGTCTATAAGCAACATCTCCAACTTTGTCAAGTATCTCAAATGGGCCTATATATCTAGGACTAAGCTTCCCTTTCTCCCCAAACCTCATGATTCCTTTCATGGGAGCAACCTTTAAAAATACTTTGTCCCCAACATCAAATATGACCTCTCTCCTTCTAGGATCAGCATAATGCTTCTGTCTATTCTGAACAGCTAATAACCGTTTACGAATCTTTTCTACTGCTTCAGCTATTTCCCTTACCAATTCTAGACCAAGAAATTTCCTTTCTCCCATCTCATCCCAGTGAATTGGAGATCTATATTTTCTTCCATATAAAGCTTCATACGGAGGCATTTCAATTGAAGCTTGATAATTATTGTTGTTGGCAAATTCTATCAACGGCAAGTACTTGCTCCAAGATCCATGAAAATCTAACACACAAGCTCTAAGCATATCCTCAAGAGTCTGTATACTTCTCTCTGATTGTCCAGCTGTTTGAGGATGAAAAGCTGTACTGAATGCCAGTTTGGTACCCATAGCCTCCTGAACCCTCTTCCAGAATTTTGAAGTGAATCTAGCATCTCGGTCAGAAATAATAACCTTTGGAACACCATGTAGTCTAATGATTTCTTGAGCATACAACCGAGCCAACTGATCCAAACTATAAGTCACTTTAATTGGCAGGAAATGGGCTGAGTTAGTATATCTATCCACAATAATCCAAATAGCATCATGGCCTTTATTTGTCTTAGGAAGTCCAACAACCAAATCCATAGCAATCTCTTCCCATTTCCATTGTGGCACATGTATGGGCTTTAATGTACTGGCAGGTCTTTAATGTTCAGCTTTAACTTGCTGACATATGAGACATTGTTCTACAAACTCAATCACATCCTTCTTCATACTTGGCCACCAGTAATGCATTTTCAAATCCCTGTACATCTTCGTAATACCAGGAAGTACAGAGTAGGGAGTAGTGTGAGCTTCTGTTAATATCTCCTTTCTAATTGTTCTGTCTGGCACACAGAGTCTATTTCTGTATTTGATTACACCATCACCAGAAATCTGGAAGGTTACCTCCTTTCTGGACTCTATCTTAGTCTTTAAACCTGTCAGATAGGGATCCGTATTCTGGTTTTGCTTGATTCTCTCTAAAATTGTAGGTTGCAGCGTAAGAGCTGCTAATCTCTCCATTAAACTTGTAGGCACAATCTCTAATTCCAATCGATGCAAATCCATCAAAAGATGCTTTTGATCAACATACTTGAGTGACAAAGCAGCTAATGACTTTCTACTTAGAGCATCTGCAACCACATTAGCTTTTCCTCGATGATAGTTAATTTCATAATCATAGTTTTTTACCAGTTCAAGCCATCTTCTCTGTCTCATATTCAGTTCCTTTTGGGTAAAGAAATACTTGAGACTTTTATGGTCTGTGTAAATTTGACATCTTTCTCCATAAAGATAATGTCTCCAAATCTTCAGTGCAAAAACTACTGCTACTAGCTCCAAATCATGAGTAGGATAATTCTTTTCATATTCTTTTAGTTGCCTAGAAGCATAGGCGATAACCTTACCATTTTGCATCAGAACACAACCTAGACCATTCTTTGAAACATCACTGTAAACAACAAATCCTCCTGATCCAGTGGGTATAAAAAGTATAGGAGCTGTGACCAAACGATTCTTTAACTCTTGGAAACTCTTTTCACAATTATCATCCCAATGAAATTTCACATTCTTTCTAGTCAACTGAGTTAATGGAGAAGCCAACTTAAAAAATCCTTCCACGAATCTTCCATAGTAACCAGCCAATCCTAAGAAACTACGAATCTCTGAAATATTTGTAGGCCTTGATCAATTACTTATAGCTTCAACCTTCGTTGGATCCACAGAAATACCATTTCCAGACACTATATGACCAAGGAAGATAACTTTCTCCAACCAGAACTCACACTTCTTAAACTTTGCATACAACTGCTTTTCTTTTAGGATGCTTAAATCTATTCTCAAATGCTACATGTGCTCCTCCCTTGAGCGTGAGTAGATCAAAATATCATCAATGAACACTATAACGAAACTATCTAAGAAATCCTTAAATACTCTGTTCATCATATCCATAAAAGCAACTGGAGCATTAGTTAAACCGAATGGCATCACTAAAAACTCATAGTGTCCGTATCTCGTCCTAAAAGCTGTCTTAGGAATATCTTCTTCCTTAATCTTCAGTTGATGGTATCCTGATCTTAAATCAATCTTGGAAAATACTGAAGGACATTGTAACTGATCAAACAAATCATGAATTCTAGGGAGAGGATATTTATTCTTAATTGTAACCTTATTTAACTCCCTATAATCAATACAAAGCCTCATAGTTCCATCTTTCTTCTTTACAAATAGCACTGGAGCACCCCATGGTGAAAAGCTTGGACGTATGAAACCCTTGTCCAAAAGCTCCTGTAATTGTACCTTTAATTCCTTGAACTCTACTGGAGCCATTCTATATGGTGCTTTAGAAATAGGAGCAGTGCCAGGTAGCAAGTCAATAGCAAACTCTATCTCTCTATCAGGTGGTAATCCTGGTAGATCTTCTGGGAATACCTCTAGAAATTCATTAACTACTGGTACTTCCTGTGGCTTCATCCTAAGTTCTTCTCTAGTATCCATTACATTTGCCAGATAACCAGTACATCCTTTCTCAAGTAACTTCCTCGCTTTTATCATTAAAATAATTGGTACCATTTTCTCCCTAGAAGACCCAAGGAAAGTAAACTCTTCTTCATAAGGTGGCTGAAATACCACTCTCTTACCATTACAATCAATGCTAGCATGATACTTAGATAGCCAATCCATACCCAAAATCACCTCAAAATCCTGTATATCCAACACTATTAAGTCTACCCACAACTCTCTACCATCCATCAATATTGGACACGCTCTCAAAACTTGACCAGAATATAGCACTTCCCCAGATGGAATAGTTACACAGTATCTTAAATTCAAAGTTTCAGGTGATCTGCCCAATTTTCTCACATATGCTGGTGATGCAAATGAATGTGTAGCTCCTGAATCTATTAATGTATTTCAAAAATATCAAAGATAGAGATCTCACCTGCTATAACCGATAGATCAGCCTCAGTATCTGTTACAGTCATGGTAAATACACGAGCTGGAACTTTCTTTTGTTCACCAGAGGTGGAGGGACAATCTCTAGAATAATGTCCTGTCTTGCCACAGGTATAACACGCTCTACTACCAAAAAGGCATTCACCTTTATGAGGCTTTCCACATTTGGGACATGTAACTTTCTGAGTTGGAGTAGATTGCATTTTTTGACTTATTGCTGGGCACTTTGAAGGATCTTGTCTTTGTCCCTGACCCTATAGAAATTTCCTTTTGCCGCCATCAAACCCTGATTGAGTACCTTTTCCAAAATTTGCATTTCTCCTTGCCATATTTATATTTCTTCTAATTTCTAGTGCCTTTACCACCTTCAGTTCAGCTTCTTCAGCCTCAAGGGCTTTCTCTACAACTTCTGTGTAAGGTGCACCTTTTCTTGTAGACATCTTAATATCCCTATATATTTCTGCTTTGAGCCCCTGTAGAAACTGGTTTACTTTCAACTCGTTGGTACTCACCATATGAGGAGCAAAGCAGGATAGTTCATCAAATTTCTTTATATAATCACACACAGACATGCCACCTTGCCTCAAATTAGTAAACTCAGCTGCCTTTGCAAGTCGATGAGCTTCACTAAAGTACTTCCTGTAAAAGATTTCCTTGAATCTCTCCCAAGTTAAACTGTTAACATCAGTGATTGACTTTATGGAATCCCACCAATGCCTAGCATCCATTTGGAACATATAAGTAACACAAGAAACTTTCTCTTCTTCAAGGATTCTTATATAATCAAAGATACCCTCCAAACTCCGAATCCAATCCTCAGCTAATAATGGATCAATTTCACCTTTAAAAACTAGAGGCTTATTCTTCCTAAACCTTTCAGAAACTGGTTCATGATTTTCTTGTCTAGCCACAACTTGTACTGGTAATTGTTCATCTCTCCTCTGATCTCGTTCTATAAACCTCCCAATTTGTTGAGCTTGTCTCTCTACTAATTCAGCCAATCGATGTATAGTAGTATCTTTATCATTGTCTTGATCACCCCTCAGGTGGCTAGTCTGACCTCTACCCCTTGGCATAATTTCCTGTGCAATGGCCCCTTACTTACAAACAAACAAAATAGCCAATAATAATGTGTGCATCAAATTTTAATAATAAAATAAAGTGCACATATGCAATTAATTAGACTTACTGGTTGACTGAGCTTTCTGTCACATGATCATACATATGTAGGCAGTCTTCAGAAACGACTAAACCTCTGCTCTGATACCAATACTGTTACGCCCCCTTGGCTTAACTATACGACTATGTAGGTTAAACTAGGATGCATTATTCTTTTATAAACCATATTTTTAAATTTACAAAAAGGTGGGCCAAATTTAAACTTTTCGAGCTCTAAAACAAAAGAAACTACGTGGCATTACTTTTTGAAAGTGTCTTTACAAAATATACAACTAAAAACTCCTTATCAGTTTATCTTGCCATCAGCAGTAATATTTACAACACACTAGAATAACAAAATACAAAGAAAACACCCCCCACAAGTCAAGCTCATCTACATCGGTATGATCAAAGCGGAAAGAAAGCGTGCTAGCCAACCAGCAACTCTATACATCAAACATGTCCTCACCTGCATCACAGGAACTAAATGAGCTAATGCTCAGTAAGTAAAGATCATGTATGCTTGTGAACATATTTCATGCATAAACTTTATTGAAATTCCCATTGTACTCTTTCTTCCATAACTTTTTGTTTTGATGCACTTTTCTTAGAAAATATTTCTTTAAAGGGCCCTTGAGTATATTACAAAGTCGCAGCAGTCGGTAGGTTGTGCCCACCAGTGCGAGAAGGAAACACATGGCCAATGTGAACCATACCTACCCAACGCAGGCCGACTAAGTAATGCACCTGATAAATCTCATAGTACAATGCTCAGTCCCGGCAATCGGTAAGCCGTGCCCACCTATGCGAGAAGAATGCCTGTGCAAACCATACTTTCCTAATGCAGACAGACTAAACACTGTACTTAAAACATATCTCATAAAATTAGTACAATGGTACTACTTTAAATCCAATGCGTCGAAAACTTCACTTCTTTGAAAATCATGCTTAAATGATCATGCCATACTTATGTTACCATGAAATTTACAACAATAATATAAATAACATATAATTGAAATAATACACATAAGCATGTAAGAAAATATCTTGTATCTACTATTGTTCTTGTGATGCAGTTAAAATAAATCTCCACTTACCTTGTGTCCGATAGAAAAGATAGTGGAAAGGGTCAGTATCCTCTATGGCAAGGTGTGTGGAAGACCTGATGTCAATTTTATTACTAACATTATCACTACAATGTAAAATGTTTAAAGAAACAAGTACAAGACCGAATCACAACTTTTACACAAGAAGGAACCCTAATCACAAAATCAACCAAAATGTCATATACTTTCATAAAAACTAGTCCATTTCCTTCTAAATGGTACCATTTGGTTCTAGAAATATTTAGACAGCACCTCCCCTATTTTTAGGACATCCCCACATGATTAAAATCATTGTTTAAGACCTGTAATAACAATCAACAAGCCAGTTTCCACATATACAATTCAAAGAGGATCATTTAGAGCAACCTAGATACATTTGAAATCCTTTCATTTAGACAAAGTTTAAAACCACTTTTACACTTTTCTATTTTCACAAACAACAACGAAACAAATATATTTACATCATGGGATCAATAAAATATATATTTTAATTTTATAAAATCAGATTACAAGTATGGGGAGCTTATTCTAACAATGGAAACACTTGAATCCACAAGTAGCAAACTTTGGGGCTTTAAGACTAACTTTAATCTTTCACTTAAATTCTGTTTTCCAGTCATATATAAGGTTTCCTTAGACCTTAATTCATCAAATAAAAGCTTTAATTAAAGAGCTAAAGCAATGGAAATAAATTACCAATTCTAAATTCCACAAAAAGCCTACCTTGACTAGTTTGAACTTTTGTTGATGCTCTTGCCTTCTACTTCCACAAAACTGATTTTTTAAGGTTTAAAATTGATCTTAGGACTCAAAAGGACCTAGAGCAAATATTACTTTAGTAGTACCAAGTGGAGAATTGAAATAACAAAACAAAACCTAGGAAGAAGAACTAGTAGAATTACCTTGATTAGTTTGAACCTATCTTGCTTTCTTGAGCTCCAAATTGAGTTCTACCACTTGGAAACTCTTAGATATGGATAAGGGGAGTTTAGAGAAGTATAGAAAGTGGCTAGAGTAGTTCAAGTCATGGCTGGGGAGGAAGAGGAAAGAAATGACCAGATTTGGTCAAAAATCAATACTTAAAGGCTAAGAATGACATAACTTAAATTCTAAGGGGTATTTTAGGTATTTTGCTCATTACCTTCCATGTGTCAAGCTCTAAAACATCTTTAGCATACTCAACACGTTGCTGTTCAATCCTATACACCCAAGTGTAGACCAAAATGGTGAAACCTAGCTTAGAAAGTGAAATCTAGTCATACTTTGACTTATGATCCTATATGGCCAATCTTATTCTAATTTTATGGCACCTAGCCCCATAACCAATCATTAAACAGATAAAGAAAGTCCATTTGTGACATCCAGCTCCTCACAAAATTAAGAGAGCCAATAATAAACATGTTCTAATTGCATATTAGGCATCTAGAAGTCATTAATACTAGTTTCATAAAAATATGCTCATTCCTTATGTTATGTGCATTTACATAAATGTTATTACACTAATGATTGTCGAAGTGTCCCAATGTAGTGTAAATGTTCAATACCCTCAGAGAAAGAGCTCGGTGTGCTAAAAGAACAAAGAATATAATTATAACTAATATTATGTTGCATTGTTAATTGGAGTCCAATTGACTTTCTTTTTATCTTTAATGATTGGTTAAGGGGCTAGGTTCCACCAAATTACAATAAGATTGGCCATATAGGATCATAAATCAAAGTATGACTAGTTTTCACTTTCTAAGGTAGGATTCACCAACTTTGGCAACACTTGGGTGTATAGGAGTGACCAGCAAGGTGGTGACTATGCTAAGGATGTTTTAGAGCTGGACACATGGAAAGTAATGTACAAAATACCCAAAATACCCCTTAGAATATAAGTTATACCTTTTCTTAGCCATTAAGTGTTGATTTTGGGTCAAATCTGGTCATTTGCTTTCCCTTTCTCTCCAGCCACGACCTGAAACTCTCCAATAATTTTTCTGACTTCTCTCAAATTCTCTCAAATATTTCCAAGAGTTTCCAAGTGGTAGAACTCAAATTGGAGCCTTAGAAATCAAGATACACCAAAACTAGTCAAGGTAGCTCTACTAAGTTCTTCTTTCTAGGTCTTGTCCTTTAATTTCAATTCTCTACTTGTTTCCACTTAAACAAAGGTTTCTTCAGGTTTTCTTAAGTCCAAAAATCTATTTCTAAGTTTTGGAAATCAGTTTGGTGGAGATAGAAGGCAAGAAATCTAGCAAAGACTCAAACTAGTTAAGGTGAGGTTTATGTTGGATTTTGAATTTGTAGTGAATTTCCCTTATTTTAGCTCTTAAACCTAAGCTATTATTTGATGAATAATGGTCCTAAGAACCCTTATATATTTCTGGAAATATAAAATTTAAGTGGAGGATTAAAGTTAAACCTAAAGCCCCAAAGTTTGCAATTTATAGAGTTAAGTGTTTTTATGTGTAATAGAATAAGTTTTCTATGTTTGTAATCTGATTTCTTAAATTTGGATTGTATATCTTATTGATCCTATTGTCTATTATACTCATTTTGTGGCTGCTTGTGATGACACGCAAGTGTAAAAGTGGTTTGAAACTTGTTGAAACCGAAAAAGAGTTCAAGTACACTTAGATTGTTTTAAGTGATCCTCTTGATGTGTATATGTGGGAATTTGGAGTTCTAATTGCTATTGCAGGTTTAAAACCATGATTTTAATCATATGGGAACATCCTAAAAATAGGGAAGGTGCTGTCCAAATATTTTTAAAATGAAATGGCACCATTTAGGAGCAAATAGACTAGTTTTACAAAATTATATGCCATTTTGGATCATTTTTGTGCTAACGAACTAGCATTCATATTTTAATACCTTTGAACAGTTTTTCAATGCTACTTATTGATTGCCAAGTACCTTAAGTGAATTATATGCTTCTGAGTCATTTTAAGATCAAGTTTCCTAATTTGGTGAAAATTCTGATTTCGGTATTGTTCGAGTATCTTGATGTATTTTTTTGGCAAAATGTGCATTTTGAATACCTATAAACTATGACAGGTGAATAGCACACCAATCTCTAGAGGATATTGACCCTTTTCATAATTCATTTCTATTTAGGACATGAGGTAAGTAAAGTACTCAACTGCAACACAAGAATTATGTGCTATATAAGTACCTATTCTGTTTCCATGTTTTACATTTATTCTGGTTATGAGTATGACCATTGGCACTTCGATTTCAGCATATATATGGTTGGTAATTCTGGTGTGGTATTATTATGTACACCATATAACCATGCATGTTTTATGAAAAAGTTTAAGAAGGGTAATATGATTTATGAAATGCCTTAGTAGTATTGTGTAAAACTATTTTATCATAGAGAAGTTAAGATCAGGTAACTTCAGAAGGTTTTGTGTCACTGTTACGGGGAAGCGGGATAAATATTTACAGTTTCAGAGTGGCAGCCCCAGGAGAGGGGCAAGTGTGACAGGATTAGTCACAAGGTTTGCCACAATATTCCTCCTCCAAGTTATATAATAGACTAAACTACAATCTCGGGCCGCCTTATCTCTTGAGCTCGACGGGGTAACGATGGAATAAGGTTAGTAACGAGCCCCACTGTGGTAAGAGCCGGCGGGAGGAGAACCCATAGGATATCATTAATTCAGGAAGCCCTGCAGGCACAGTGCTGAACTGGACAGTGGGCACAAGACAGGGAAGGGTCTAAAAGAAATTATTTATACCGAAACATTTAAGCAAGCACGATCATACATTTAATTCATGTCATTGAGCAACATGTCATCCATTACTTTACTTACTGAGCTGTAGCTCATTATAGTCTTGTGTTGCAGGTAATGATTGAGATGACAGCATGAGCTTGTGAGTTGAAGTAGAGACCCAACCTTGTTGTTGTACATATGGATATTTTGACCACTTGTGGGGGGCTTAGTTTGTGTATTTTGGGATGTTTTGTAGTCTCTCAATAAAGTTATTTTTAGTTCATTTTTTTTAATACCTACTTACTATGTGTTGTTTTGTAATATATGTATATACTGATCATGTATGTAAGTAAAGCCAGCTATCTATAGAGTTTTAAAGAAAATAAAAAGTTCGAATTGGCCTGTATTTTGGAAAAACAATTATAGGATTATCTTCCAAAAGTAATGCCTTTTAAATAGAAAATTAATAAATTTCCACTAGTAGTAGGAGGATAAAGAGGGCGTTACACCATTAGACTCTAATTGATAATGCAAATATAGTATCGTTGCCCAATTAATAGAATGCACAAAGATGACATTATGTGATTAAGCGGAATCTAGGCTAGCTTAGTGTAATTAAATACAGTTCAGTATAGTGACTGCCATCTCGTGCTTACTTGGAAAGAACATTTTTGAAAATGCTTGAAATGAGTCCTAAACATTAAATTAAAGCTATTTGATGTGCTAAATCCATAGTGAATTTGGTTCTGAAAAGCATGAAAGATGCATTTTACCGAAAAAAACTACTATTTGACTAAGTTATCAATAGACATGGTTTTTAATGTATGTGCATATAGTATTATTATTCATGAATATATTCTTTATTCTTTTTACACACCAAGCTCTCTCTTTGAGGGTACTGAGCCTTTACACTGTATGAGAACACTTCGACAACCATTAGTATAATAATATATATTAAAAGCATTTAACGATCAAATGAGCAATTTATCATAAAATTGACACTAGTTTCATGATATGTCTATTATGTAATATGAACATGTTTATTATTGGCCTATTATGTAAGTGAGAATCTTGGGCATTACACAAGTGTGTGGAAGACCTGATGTCAATTTTATTACTAACATTATCACTACAATGTAAAATGTTTAAAGAAATAAATACAAGACCGAATCACAGCTTTTACACAAGATGGAACCCTAATCACAAAATTAACCAAAATGTCATCTACTTTCATAAAAACTAGTCCATTTGCTTCTAAATGGTACCATTTGGTTCTAGAAATATTTGGACAGCACCTCCCCTATTCTTAGGACGTCCCCACATGATTAAAATCATGGTTTAAGACCTGTAATAACATTCAACAAGCCAGTTCCCACATATACAATTCAAAGAGGATCATTTAGTGCAACCTAGGTACATTTGAATTCCTTTCGTTTAGACAAAGCTTAAAACCACTTTTACACTTTTCTATTGTCACAAATAGAACCAAAAAAAATATATTTACATCATGGGATCAACAAAATATACATTTCAATTTTATAAAATCAGATTACAAGTATGGGGAGCTTATTCTAACAATGGAAACACTTGAATCCACAGGTAGCAAACTTTGGGGCTTTTAGACTAACTTTAATCCTCCACTTAAATTCTGTGTTTTCAGCCATATATACGGTTTTCTTAGACCTTAATTCATCAAATAAAAGCTTTAATTAAAGAGCTAAAGCAATGGAAATAAATTACCAATTCTAAATTCCACAAAAAGCTTACCTTGACTAGTTTGAACTTTTGTTGAAGCTCTTGCCTTCTACTTCCACAAAACTGATTTTTTAAGGTTTTAAAATTGATCTTAGACTCAAGAGGACCTAGAGGAAACATTACTTAAGTAGTACCAAGTGGAGAGTTGAAATAACAAAACAAAACCTAGGAAGAAGAACTAGTAGAATTACCTTGACTAGTTTGGACCTATCTTGCTTCTTTGAGCTCCAAATTAAGTTCTACCACTTGGAAACTCTTAGATATGGATAAGGGGAGTTGAGAGAAGTATAGAAAGTGG
>JXTB01000065.1:12940-57900 GCA_002914805.1 Parasponia andersonii
TTACTACGCCATTGTGAAAGGTTATTTTAAGGTTGAAAGAATAAAGGAGGCTCTAGCACTTCTTGACAAAGTGATTCAGAAAGCTTGGTACTTGAACGTGTGAGACAAAATGTTTTGAAAAGTATTCTTGATAAACCTGATTTTGTCGTCCATTCGAAAAGACCTTGAAGCATTCATAACAAGAGAAAAAAGAGGTAGCAAACTCAATGGGCAGAGAGGGAGAGAGGGAGTATGAAATTGCTAGAGAACTGCAAGAGAGTGGTGTGGGACCTGTTTCTAAATCATACACCATGTAGATGATTAAGTGGCAGAACAGGTTACAAGTAGGGTACACCAACCGACACGTATCCAGAGTGACCGATTAAAAGCCACGCGAGTCGCACGTGGTCCCGCAGAGGCCCATGGGCTATCTGAGGCCAGGGCCAAACCCATCCCAGACTCTAGATGGATTCGGCCCAGTCCGATTCTTACCTCGACAGCTAGGGTTGAGAGCCTCAAGAGTCTTCTGCCAGAATACCGTGGAAAGCAGCTTACCGCTCCAGACCTAGACAGAGCATTTAATACGATCCTGAGTAGGTATACGTATTGGGCAAGTCATCCTGATAGAACGGCGGCTTATCAAAATCTCACCCTTGACAGGCTCGAGTCGTAAGGGACGTAAGAAAACAGGCCGCGATGATGCAAGGAAGATCACAGTAATCACGACCTGTGATTTTTAGAATAAGTCATGATGAAAAAAGGTACTCGATCCTGGGATTTAGAGCCAGAAAGCTCCCAGTTCCAGGATTATATATATAAACCTTGTTTCTTCCCTAAAGGGGGAGATATACAAAAAAAAAACGTTTACAGAGAAAAATTAAATCCTTGTTGTTCAGTCTCAGGAATAAATCACTGATTTAAGTATCAGAGAGTCTTTGCAGGTGGCCACCCCCGCCTCTCCGTCTCAGCCTGAAGCTAAAGGCATTCTGGGATAGCAAGGATACGTGGATGGTTGATGGATTCATTGTCAGCAGTTCAGAAACACGTGGACAGCTGGTAAGAATAGTACCAACAGTTTGGTGCCGTCTGTGGGAAATAGTTGAGTGCGAGAGAAGAAACAGAAGCCTCACGATCGCGCTCTCCCTGAACAAAAGGTCATACAATGTCAAATGAGACCCCCAAGAATGACAACTAGGAGCACACGTCCTGACGCCGAAGGGAGCTCCTAGGAAGCACGATCAAGTCTGGAGCAAAACCTAGACCAAATGCTTGCCATCCTAGCAGAAATAAACCGGAAGGCAGAGATAGCCCACGAGGCCACCCTGGGTTTAAAAGACGAAGTTGCAGAGGTGTGCAGGAATAACGCCCATCTTGAAGAGTTACTGGCAAGCGAAGCCAGGAGCAGGCGAAGGGAGGACTTTGACGAAGAGGTCCAATAAGAGTCCAAGGGCCAACCGCCGATAGAAGTCCCCATGCCATCCAGATCGCGGATGCAGGAGGAGCGGCAGAGCCAGACAAGGCCTTTCTGGGCCAGAGCAGCATTGGACAGAAGGCATCAGGAAAGCCCAGTAAGTGCACTTCCTAACTGGAAACAAGAGATAATGACAGAGCTAAGTAAGAGGCTTGAAGCCCATCACAGCCAAACCCCCGTTGATCTGGCATAGCAGACCGTGAGAGGAATCAATCAGATAGCCTTCGCCGATTGGATCTAGTTGGAGCTCAAGCCGAAGGACTTCACAACCCCAACCTTCAGACCATTCGAGAGAAAGACTGACCCCCTCGATCACATATACCACTTTTAACAGAAGATGGCCTTGGAGACCAAGGACGAGGCTGTCACTTGCAAAGTCTTCTCTACCACCCTGGCGGGGTCGGCACTGCTATGGTTTAGACAACTCCTGGAGAAGTCCATAAACAGGTTTGAAGACTTTTGCAAACTGTTCTTAAAGTAGTACGTAGGTACCCAGAGGCAGCAGAAAACCATGTGAGACCTCGACCGGTTGGAGCAATCTACGAGCGAGTCTCCAAGAGAATACCTGTCGCGTTTCTTGGAGGTAATATCTTCGGTGCACAACGCCGACTCGGTGCAAGCCATGAGCTCGTTCGTCAGGGGCCTATAGCCAAGGTTGATGTTGTCGGACCATCTGCTTTTGAATTTTCCGTACGACATGACAGATGTCCAGGCAAAGTCAGAGGGAGTATTTAAGGTGCTGGAAAGCCACCAGAAAGCACCCAAGGCCTTCGCTGCGATAATAATTGCACCAGCGCAAACCCCGGCCCCACAAGGAATGAAGAGGCCTACATCGGCCCGAGGTCATCTCCGAAGCAGGAAGCCCCAGGTCGAGGCAGTTAAGAGAGCAGTAAGAGGAGGAAGACGTTTAAGGATCCTCTACTAAAATATGAGCTCAACACATCGATCGACGTGTTCTACCTCCAGAACAGGGATAAGAGCATTTTCAAAGACCCGCCCAAGTCCGGTGTTCCTGAGCATATGAAAAACAGGAGCAGAAACTACCAATTTCACAAAGAACATGGGCATGATACCGTCAACTACCGTAACCCTTACGCGCAGGTTATGATGGCAATCCAAGCTGGAAAGTTGAAGCAGTACGTAAAGATGGGTAGGAACCAGTCGAAGGAGGACGCCGCCAGACCCGAGAAGGGAAAGCAGACCCAAGCCTCTGGGTCGGGAGAACAAACTCTGAGGATAATTCCAACGATCATAGGCAAACTGGAACTGACCCAGGGTTAGGAGGATAAGGAAAAGTACCGAAAGAGGACTGAGGAAAGGGTGAAGCACTTGAAGGGGATGGGTCATTCCGTAAACCATATGACGACGGAAGAAAGCTACACCTTAGCCGCCCCCATCGCCTTCACCCAGCAAGACCTGACCACGGTGCGCCTGCCTCATAATGACCCCTTGGTGATTAAGCTGCAGATTGACTCTGCGTTGGTCGGCAGGGTCCTAATCGACGGTGGAAGCAGTGTCGACATTCGTGAGGGTCCTAATCGACGGTGGAAGCAGCGTCGACATCCTGTTCCTTAGCACGTTCGAGAGCATAGGCTTGGATTGAAACGCACTCAGGCCGACCTGTCAGCCACTATTCGCCTTTAACGGTGATAGGGTCAGCCCCTTAGGCGTCGTGACTCTAAAGGTTTGCGTCACGGAAAGATGCCTGACGTGGATTTCGTTGTCATCGACTACCAGTCTTCCTTCAACGTCATCATAGGGAGAGGGTGGATCCACGCCATGCATGGGGTCGCCTCTACCCTCCACCATGTCTTAGACGTCTATCAAAGGATGACACTTACACGATAGACGTTAAAGGGGACCATGCCTCTGTGAAAAAATGTTTTTCAATTGCCCTGAGTGGGCCCGATGCGAATGTGAGCACCTCGACGGGGGACAGATAGCAATCAAAGGACCGCCTACAGGTGTACATGAAGCGGATCAAAGAGGAGTCCGACAGGCCAGAATTCACTATTGAGGAGCTGGTGGCAGTCCCTTTGAAAAAGGCAGAGCTGGAGAAGGTAGTCCTAATCGGGGCCCTGCTGCCCGAGGAAGAAAATAGCAAACTGTTGGGGTTCTTTAGGCAGAATGAAGATGTCTTCGCGTGGTCCCACGACGACGTGCCCAGGATAGATCCCGCACACGCCTGCCACCGATTGAATATAGACCCCGGCATGACTCAAGGTAGAGAAAGCTTTGAGGCTCAGTTTCCAGGTGATAAACAATGAGGCGGAGTACGAGGCGCTGCTACAAGGCTTTGAATTAGCTCTGCACTTCGGAGCAGAGGACATCATGGTAAAAACTGACTCGCAACTGATCGTGGGTCAGGTTAGGGGAGACTTCAAAGTAAAAGAGCTAAGATTACATAGGTACTTCTCCCGGGTAATGGGGGCGAAAGCCCGTTTCAGCAAGTTCAATATCAGATAAATACCCAGGGAGATGAACCAAAAGACCGATGAATTAGCTAAAAGCGCGTCGATCGGGGGAACGATCGAACATACGGAGATTCTGCTAGAGGGCGAAAAACATAAAAGGCCCCTTGGAGGCCCCCACGCGCCACGTATTTGCAGTTGACTCCGAGGATGAGGGCTGGATGAGACCCATCGCCTAATATCTGGTGTCGGGGAACCTGCCCACAGACCCCCAAAAAGCGAGATCGATCAAACTGAAGGTTGTCCGGTATTCTATGGTGGCGGACTGACTGTATAAAGATCAACGATGGGACCAATGCTGAGGTGCGTAAGCCCTATCGAGGCGCAGAAACTAATGGAGGAAATCCAGGAAGGAGCGTGTGGCAACCACTTTGGCGAGCATAGCCTTGCCCACAAGGCCTTGACTGCCCGGTACTTCTGGCCATACATGATGACCGAGGTTGCCCAGTTTGTCAAGAAATGTGACAAGTGCCAGAGGTTCTCCCCTGTGAAGTGCCAACCCGCGGAGGAACTCCATTCGGACATAACTCCTTAGCCTTTCGCTAAATGGGGTCTGGACATCGTCGAAGAACTCTCCAAAAATCCAAGGGGAAAAAGGTATGTCCTGCTAGCCACTGATTATTTCACCAAATGGATAAAAGTTGAAGCCTACATAACCATCAACAAGGTAGACACGATTAACTTCATTTGGAAAAACATAATCTGCCGATACGGGATCCCGAGAGAGATACACACTGATCATGGTACGCAGTTCCAAAATGCGAAGCTAAAGGAGCTGTGTGAGTTGTTTGATATAAGGCTTGGCTTCTCATCCGTAAATTACCCTCAAGGGAACGGCCAAGCAGAAGCAACGAACAAGGCCATATTCAGCAATATAAAAAAGAACTTGCAAGAGGCCAAAGGGGGGTGGTTAGAAGAGCTACCGGTCATTGTGTGGGCCCATCCAACCACAGAGTGGAGGTCAACGGGAAGAACACCATTCGCCATGGTCTACGGGTCAAAGGCTATGATCCCGACCGAGATTGGCCTCCCGACCCTTCGTTCCAAAGTGGTAAGAGATGCCTCACTGAATGAATAGCATCTAAGCCATAACACAGACCTCCTAGAAGAAGCAAGGGACATAGCCCTGGTCCACCTGGTCTCGTATCACCAGCAAGCCAGGTCCTACTACACGAAGAAGGTTAGCGCTCATCGATTTAATGCCAGAGACTGGGTCTTGAGGGTCAGGACAGGAAACTCCTTGAAGCTGGACTCTAACTGAGCCGGGCCCTATGAGGTGATCAAGGCGCTCGACAATAGTACGTACGTCCTGAAAGAATTCAAGACTAGGAAGAGCCTACCAAACACGTGGAATGCCCAACACCTTAAGAAGTATTACGTGTGAGATGCGTGTAAATGCTGTAAAACACATGTGAATGCTTGTATTATTAAATAACTTAATTCCAAAACAGGTGAGGGTTCCCGCTCCACGGATTTATGCTTTGGATTACTATGTAAAAGGGTCATTCGTACAAAAGATCGTACTATGGGAATCACATCGTGCAATAAAATGCTTACCAATGACCTGAGAAAATGTACGAAGAGGATTGAGCTGCGCAGTAAAATACTTACCAGCAGACCTTGACAAAGATCGTACTATGGGAATCATATCGTGCAATAAAATGCTTGTCGATGGCCCGAGAAAACGTACGAAGAGGAATGAGCTACGCAATAAAATGCTTGCCAACAGACCTCAACAAAGATCGTACTATGGGAATCAAATCGTACAATAAAATACTTACCGATGACCTGAGAAAACGTACAAAGATGATTGAGCTACGTAGTAAAATGCTTCCCAGCAGACCTCGATAAAGATCGTACTATGGAAATCACATCGTGCAATAAAATGCTTGCCGATAGCCCAAGAAAACGTGCGAAGAGGATTGAGCTGTGCAGTAAAATGCTTACCAGCAGACCTCGAAAAAGATCGTACTATGGGAATCACATCATGCAATAAAATGCTCACCGATGGCCTGAGAGAACATACGAAGAGGATTGAGCTGCGCAGTAAAATGCTTGCCAGCAGACCTCGACAAAGATCGTACTATAGGAATCACATCATGCAATAAAATACTTACCGATGGCCCGAGAAAATGTACAAAGAGGATTGAGCTACGCAGTAAAATACTTGCCAGTAGACCTCGACAAAGATCGTACTATGGGAATCACATCGTGCAATAAAATGCTTGCTGATGGCCCAAGAAAATGTACGAAGAGGATTGAGCTGCACAGTAAAATGCTTGCTAGCAAACCTCGACAAAGATCGTGCTATGGGAATCACATCGCGCAATAGAATGCTTGCCGATGGCCTAAGAAAATGCACAAGGAGGATCGGGCTATGCAGTGAAATGCTTGCCAGTAGACCTCAGTAAGGATCGCACTATGGGAATCAACTCGCACAAGAAAATGATTGTCGATGGCCCGAGAAAACACGCAGAGGGGATTGAGCTGCACAATAAAATATTTGCCAGTGGATCTTGCCAAGAATTACGCCACAGGGATCACGTTGCTTGTCGATGACCCGAGAGGACATACGAAGAGTAGCAGGCTGCGCAGCGAAAACACGCTGCCGACCCTCAAGGAACCTATAGGATGGGGGAGATTTGAGCGATGAGACCCCCCCAAAGAGCACTTAAGCTAAGCGTGAGCCAAAGATTAAAGGGGCCAGAGTCTACCCGTTGGAAGCAGACCCTCCCCAGGGGGCACTTTAGCTATGCACAAGCCAAAGGCAAACAGGACTAGGGTCTACCCGTTGGGAGTAGACCCTCCCCAGAGAGCGCCTTAGCTATGCATGGGCAGGAAGTGAACGGAAGCAAGGCCTACCCATTGGATGTAGGTCCAGGCAAGGCTAAGTATGAAAGCAGAAATTACAACCAAATTCTGTTTATTATTGCTTAGATTACAGGATACATGGTCGACACAGACGCAAACCCAGTGTCTCTATTTGTAAGGAGCAGGTCTTGGGTGGACTCGCAAGGACACTTCGGAGTGGTAACGCCCTGTTTGCTCCCAGAAAGAGCCAAGCCTAGGCCTTCTCCTCTGAAGTGATGGGTCCAAATAGTTGTCGACCAATCGTTAGAGCTGGTCCCTAGCGCATTCCTATTTAGGGTCGGAGAAGTCTAGCTATACACGCGGATCATATTCTGCTAAGATAAGTCATAACGGAAGTTATTTATCCTCAAAATCGGGCGAGCCGGAACTCACGTCCCAATCTCCAGAGCTGACCTCATCAGTCATAGCATAAGGGGAATTCGCTAGTAACTCCGCATCATATACAATTGGGTCAGACATGGAAGCCGGGTAGACTGCCGACAAAGGAATGGAATCGTATACGATGCCTAACCTTAACCACGGATGCAAGTAACCAAAAAAATATATATATAATAATGAATATAATAGATAACAAAGAATAAGCGAGAGAAGAATATGTTATTTTATTATTTAAACAGTTGCTTGCAACAGGGGTCAGCTCTACACAGAGTAGTCAACATTTTACAAATATACAAAAGAGCGAGAGTCCCTAGTTACCTCCGGGGAGGGAAGCGACACTGGCTTCGACGCTTGGACTAGCTACAGTGGAGGACGGCATACCGGGGTCAGAATCGTCGCTGAACAAGACGACCGTGCTTAACCTTCCGTTTGTCAAGGCGCCCTTGCCAGGCTGATCCCCAGAAACCTCCGTAGCTTGTTCTGGCGGACCCAAAGTGAGGAAAATCTCATTGGCGACAGAAGCAGATGTAGAGAGCCCATCTTTTTCTTCGTCGAGCATCTTTAACACATCAATAGGATACACGATATTAATCTCATCCCCTAATTGCTGCATGTAGTACCTGATGAAATAATGGTACCTCTCGATGCCTTTCTGCTCATCGAACTGGTCTGACGTTACCACCTCTGTGTGGCCTTCGAATTCCCTATTCTCCCAGCCAGACCTGTAGCTATTTGCAGAAAGGATATCTACCTGCCTTTGGTAGTCTTCAGCTTCTCCGCGTCTACTAGTCTATCCCTCAGCGCAGCTAGCCTCAGCTCCGCTTGCCGCTGTGATAAGTCGATCAAAAGCTTGTTAATATCGGCGAGATCTTCGCCATATTTGCGAGACAACTCGACATGAGCCTCCATCAGTTTTTTGTGATCAAAATAGAGATGTCGGATTACCTCATTGGACAAATTAAGCCTACGCTGTAAGGAATGGGCCTCAAGTTTGGCTTTCGCCTCAACTTTCCTCGCTTCTTTGGCCTCATCGACGGCTCTATCGCGAGCGATGAAAGCTAGACCCATCTCAACCCCTGCATTCTGCAACTCTTACTCCTTGACCTTAAGCTCGGCTTGGGTCAGCCTGGCAGCCTCAGTTTGGACCAACCTGGCGATCTCTGCCTCGGCCAATGTAGCGACCAGCTCCTCACGCCTGGCCCTTTTAATGCTCAAAGCATAAGCCATCGCGCTACTAACCCTAGCCTCGTCTAGGCTCCGGTACAAGTTGAAATTTGCCCTCAACGTGGCAAGGGCGGCCTCACTCCGCTCGGCCATCACGGCACAAGCGTTCAGCTACCCGGTCAGCTCACTAACATGAGAGAAGTAGAAGGACTGGATAGCAGCTAGCTGCAAAGCGTGAGAAAGAGGAGTCAGTGTTCAGGGAGGATGCCAAGAACCTGGTGCTTATGGTAAGACGAACCAAACCTGTGCGATGCTATGACTGGCTACAAGATCTACATTCTCCGAGGAGAGTGCCTCCAGCTCGGGCTCCGTAGTCGTACCCTCTCACTAGGCATTGTCTGCATCTGAAGAATGCGATTCCACCCCGCCGACCGCGAGGACACTTTCAACCCCCCCCCCACCAAATGCACTCCAGCGACCTCTTTTGATGCTCCTGGAGTGGCAAAGGTGGTGGCGGTAGAGAGTAAGGCGTCGCCGGGCGCACCCTCGATAGAGGAAGCTACGACGACTGCCACTGCGTCAGTAGCTTCGGCCGCCACCTCCGCCAAAGGAACACCCAGGTGTGATTTTTCGGTCTTGTCTTGACCAACATCCTTAGACGCGCCACCTCACACGGACCTCCTCCTCCTCATAAGAGTCAAAGTAGTCCCGTCGTCATCATTATCGGAAGCAGGGGTGGTTCTGCCTCTCTTCCCCGCCGGGCTCCCCTCCCCTTTGGACGAATCATGTTCGTGATCCTGCTTTGTGGAGACCGGAGGAGGGGAAGACAGCTGAGATTTCAACCTCGGAGCCCCTCCGCTGAGCTCAGCAATCTCTCCACGGGAGCGGGCGGCACCACACCCTGTTCCCACCTTTGAGCCAGAGCGGGGGGCAGAAGAGGCCAGCGCAGAGGGCTCACCGAGCAGGCTCGAAGGCGCCCCTTCGCCATGCACAACCTTTATGGTCGGTGTCTCCCAGATCACGAGCCTGCCTGCCTCGGGAGGTGGCACTATAGGCATTTCACCCCTGGTCATAAACAAACCTTCCAGGTCGTCGTTCGAGCTTGTTCTTGGGATGACAACTCCCAAGGCCTCGTCCTTCGAGGACACCACCATACTCCGACCAGCGGGGACCTTGGAGTAAACCTTGTGCACAGTCGTCTTCCCCTTAATTGGGGAGAGGTCTGCTGAAGGGCCTGCGTCCGAACCTGCAAAGAGCAAGCAATATGGTTAAAACGCAGCCATGACCTGACCGACGGAGCCCCAAGGTACAAAAATGAACTCACCCTTAGGCCTCTTGAGGGCAGCGGTTTCCTCCCTACGAAACCTGACACACTCCTCGACCACGAGCTTTACTGCCTCTTCGAGCTCGTGACTGGTCGGCGCCACCAGGTCATTAGGACCCACCAGCTGGTTCGAGGCCGTGATCTGATGACCCACCATGGCGATGTGACCCTGCTCATCCCAGCGGAACCGGTTTAGGGTGGAGGCATCAAGTTGGCTCTGAAGGTGCTTGGTGATGACCCACGTGTCTAGCGGGAAGAGGAGATATGAGACCATCCTTGGCATCATGTTCATCACCTAAGGATTCAAGATAGTCTGGATGTGTCGGCAATCCCCGGACGACCCAAAGAGGATGATTCCCTCTAGCTCCTAGAACCGACCCGCCGACAGCCGAGGCTCGAACCTGCTTTCCTCCGCAGAGGCTGTACAAGGCAAAATGTCATGAGTAAAAACAGACAAAATATGCACGGACCCGAAATTCACGACTCAGTACTTACTTTGCAGAAAGAACGAGGGGATTTGAAAACGCTCTCTATTCACTCAGGGAGAGCACCACGCCCCTCCGACGGCGTATATCCTGGAATGAGAGTCCCACTGCTTATCCGACCTCGGCAAGCCCCAGAAGATGTGGCACCCCGGGAGTGGCTGGAGATAGAAAGTAGGGTAAGAGCTTTTTTTGGGGATCAGGATAAGCTTATAGGCATAGAAAACCACTTCCAGGTCGATATGCGTGTTGAGGAGGACAGATAAGGCAGAAAGCCCAATCAAGATCATGACTCTATTAAAATTGAGCTGCATCAGATGAATCCCGTAAGGCTAAAGAACTGGTCGACAAAGGGAGGAAGAGCAAACCACAGCCACTCCAGATGCCTCCTCCCCAGGACGATGGAGTCTTCTGGAGTAGAGGGATAAAGGTACCAGTCCGCTGGGCCGTTGATCCTCTCTAAAGTGACTCTACTGGGGAAGTAGAGCTGCCTCCTCAATGACCCTAATTCAGAATCTGCGACTGGGCAGAGTTTCTGACTCTGATTCAGGGCCATCGTGTTAGGTACAATCGAAGAAGATGAAAGGTTCTGGAAAAAGGGAGATGTGGAAATCCTAAGATTTGAGAAAGCTGGAATACTTGGAGATTTTGGTAAAGTAAGAAATGAGCGTAAATACGGCTTTTATAGAGGGGGAGCGGAAGAGTTTTTTTTTCCTAGAGGAGAGTAGGGCAAGGAAGATGGAGGCATTAGAATTTCAAAAATTTGAAAAAATTATGACACGGGATAGCGTGCCCCAACGTCGGCAATTAAGGAGGAGTAACGGTGGGGGAGCCACGTGTATCCCTCGAATTGGACGACCGGAGATACGATTTCTCTACTTGATTGCTACGAATCCATCAAATAGGGAAATGGGGCCAGTTGTGGGACCCGTTCCTAAGTCATATACCACGTATATGATTAAGTGGCAGAACATATCACAAGCGGGGCACACTGACCGACACGTGTCCAGAGTGACCGATTAAAAGCCACGCGAGTCGCACGCAGTACTACATAGGCCCATGTGCTGTCCAAGACCAGGGCCAAACCTATCCTAGACCCTGGATGGATTCGGTCCAGTCCGATTCTTACCTCGACAGTTGGGTTTGGGAGCCTCAAGGGTCTTCTACCAGAATACCGTGGGAAGCAGCTCATCGCTTCAGACTTAGACAGAGTATTTAATGCAATCCTGGGTAGGTGCGCGCATTGGGCAAGTCGTCCTGACAAAATGACGGCTTGTCAAAATCTCACCCCAACAGGCTGGAGTCATCGGGGACGGCGAAAAATAGGCTGCGACGATGCAAGGGAGGTCATGGTAACCACGACCCGTGATTTCTGGAGTAAGTCATGATAGAAAATGTTACTCGATCCTGGAATTGAGAGCCAGAAAGCTCCTAGTTCCAGGATTATATATATAAACCTTGTTTCCCCCCTAAAGGTGGGAGATATACAAAAAAAAACATTTATAGAGAAAAACTAAATCATTGATGTTCAGTCTCGGGGATAAATCACTGACTTAAGTATTAGAGAATCTTTGCAGGTGGTCACTCCCGCCTCTTCGTCTCAGCCTGAAGCTAAAGGCATTCCGGAATAGTAAGGATATGTGGATAGTTGATGGATACAACGTCAGAAGTTCAGAGACACATGGAGAGCTGGTAAGAACAGCACCAGTAAGTGGAATATGTTGGAGAGTCATCCCAAAAGCTGTGCCTTCAAATCAAAGGAAGTTTTTTGTTCTGGGTGAGGAGTGGTTTGGAACAAGCCATAGAAAGAAATGTGAATGGAAAAGTTCTTGATACAAGCAATGGAGCAGAACTGGCAGAAGAAGCTGCAAAATGTGTAAGAGTGCGAATCTCCAACTGAGAAAGGTACGGTTCTCTTAGCAAGGCACCCTAAATTTAATTCAAGAGCATCAGTTCGTCATTTGGCCTCCTTCGGATTCTCAAAGATAACAGAATGTTTCTATTATCGTCTCCACTTGTTAATTCTACATAATTTCATCTTATTCCACCCCCCTCTCTCTTTCTCTCTCTTATTGTTCACTTAATTAGATATTAATTTACTTGAACATGAGTGTGAATCTTTCTTGATTTGCTTCCTTGTCCAAGAAACTGCACTGCAAATACTCCAAAAGCATAATTCACTAATCATAATGCCGTGTTTTGGTCAAGAATTAAATTCAAGATCAAAAAAAAGTTTCAGAATTGTCACATGATATGCTGCTGATTAATGTTAATTCATAGGCGCCAATCAGTGGAAAATAACTTTACTAGTGTGTGTATGTGTATACATACATTAAAAAATTGTTAGAAAAAATCATCTTCCCATTAGTGACTTTTTGTACATGTGAATAGTATCATATGTATGAATAGTGATCTTCGAAATAATTATTCCAGAAATAAAGTAACACAATAAGACATAAATTTATGTGATTCACCCAACTTGGATTACATCTACGGAATTGGTACAGATCTTCCACTATAGGGGGAAAATTTGTTACAAATATTTACAAATACTCACTCATAAATTTGATCTCAAATATACCAAAATATTCTCTCTTACAAGTTCTTACTCATGCTTTTCGCTAATACTCTTCGAAATCTCCTCTTAAACAAATAAATTATACTATCTTTGAAAGGAAAAACAAAGAGAAAATAAATGATTTAATAAGAGGAAACACTTAAATTATTTATGATTTTTGGGATACTTTGATGAAACTAAGGAGGGGAGTATTTATAACAAAACTTCCCATCTCTTTTTCATATTCTGAACATATTCATGGACAAAAGACAAATGTGGATGGACAAAAATCAGAAACATATCTAATGACAATCAATGTATATGTGTTTATATACATATCATGTTGTATCTTTTAGAATATTAGTTATTGTTGTTCGTTTTCCATGTATTTAAATACACGTACATTACGAGTGAAATTAACCGATGATACCAAATTTCATCTATTAATTGAGATGGCAAGATTTTGCTGCAGAAATTATTAGGCACTTATCTCTACCAATCAAAAACTACTCCCTAATAGTGTCTAGCTAAAAGTATGATAAAATATCAGGGTCTAGTTGTAGAATAATAAGGTTAATTAGCGAATTTCAAAATTATAAACAATGGGAGGGTTAGATGAAGACAAAAAAAGAATATAGCATTAAAGAGGTATCAGGTTGGGGAAATGAAAGTTCTGATTATGGAGTACATATATTGGTTCTGAATAAAGCTTGCATGAATCACTTTATTTCAATTTTAATTTTATTCATCCGATTTCACTCGGATGGTACATTTTTCATCAAACATTTTTAATTATCATTCGGATATGGAATAGGATAAGAAAGTGGAAAAGGGTTAAAAGTTTAATAAAAAGTTACATGCAACATACAGGAACATGATCACAGTAGCCGCTAAAAAAAAAATGAAAGTAATTTTGTTAGTCACCTCTTATTTTATATGACAAATGCTAGATAAGGTCCAAAAGAAGGTCATTTTTGAGTTTTGATTCGTATGAAGTGAAAAGAAGAAGGGATTTAGGGAAGACACTTATAACAATAAAACTCTGCAACATGTTATAAAATTGAGAGGTAAAGCAAGCCCAAAAAAACAATGTAAGTTATTAATTTAGACCCCTTTAAAGTACGTAATTACCTAGGTAAAAAAATTTCAAGAATTGGGAAAAGTTATAAACTTATAATCAAGCGTAGTAGCGGTAGAAACAGAGCACTCTGTTGTTGGTATGGTCATTATCTTGTGTGAATACATCTCTTTGAAGTATGAGCATATTATAAGGAAGAAAAAAAACAAAAACTCGGAGGAGTCTAAATACAGTTTCGGGTACATAAAAATAGAGAGGCTTAACCGATGAGATACTCTAAATCCACAATCCATTAAAAAAAAAAAAAAGGGCATAATTGATTGAAGTATTCGACAAAATCATAATTCATACCATCTGTAGCAACACATGAAGAATTTGTATCCTACTTGTTCTTAGGCAGATCGTAGCTTTTTCTTAACACATTTGGAATTGTTATTGGGATTTCTTTCAAGTTTACACAATTGACTTTCCCATTCTTTTGTGCTCCTTGAACAAAGACGACAACCCAAATCTTTAAGAACCAAAGGATTGCCTTTTGCATAATCAATTACCCTTTTCGATAGCGCTTCATAATTCGATGTTGGCGAGTTTCCTCCGAAAGCTTTGGAATGGAAAAGCTGAAGAGCTTCATCACAATTTAACTCCTCAACCTCGTATGTTCCATCAATTTCAATATAATTAAGCAGTTGTGCATCTCTAGTTGTTATAATAATTCTACTACCATGACCAAACCACTCACGATCTGCAGCTAAAAACTCTAATTGCTCTACATCGACTATATCATCAAGAACGACGAGAACTTTCGAAGAACGAAGCCTATCCTTTACTAAAAAATCGACTCTATTTAGGCTTCTCTCCTTCAATAATTCAGAAATGAGTTGCTTTTTTATGTCATGCAGTCCATTCTTCTTCAGTTCCTCCTTTATATTTTCCAGAAAGCAGTAACCGTCAAATTGAGAAGCAAACCGATTGAAAATGGCACGAGCAAGAGTTGTCTTTCCTATACCCTCGGATCCCAAAATGACTATGAAACGAACACCTAAAGAGCTGATGTCTAACAATGTTTCAACTTTCTCCATGCGTTTATGAATTCCAATTAGATCTTTGAAATCATCGCTTGGTGACATATGGTGCAATTTGTCCACTATATCATTGACAATCCCCTCAACCAATCTGGACTCAGACCTAGCATACACATATCAAGAACAAAAAACAGTGTGTAGGAAACTCAAGTAGTAAACAAACGTACGTGTTAGCTTGATCTCTATGTCCGACTTATTCAACTTTTTTGTTTACGTGATTCATTGTAGTATATATTTAGCGAGCTAATTGATTACGAGTTCTCGACTAATAAGTGGGAATGTCTAAACAACCAGTTTTAAGTAATAATAGAATCTAAATTACACATAAATAACAACAAAACATAATATTTCTAACTTTTTGGAACAACAGAAAAAGATCGAGGTTAGTAATTAAGCACAAATAAGCTTTGAACTAGTATAAGTTTTTCTGCACACACACAACTATTAAACATATATATTATATATGTCATGAAAATATATGGATATGTCATCTAACTGGTCAAACATAATCAGCCTTAATGATGCCAAATAAAAGTTTAGGCTTCAAAGATTTTACCCAATAGCCGATGAATCCCACCCAGAAAAATCTGCTGCTTTTTGCAAAGCCTCCCTCCATTTTTGCACCTTGTGATCCATTTCGCTGTCCCTGAAATGGTTTTCATGTGCAACAAATGCAGCTGCATAACTCCCCTTTTGTCTCCGTACATGTGATGGAATTACGTGGTAAAAGACCGGCACAACGAGCTTGTCCTTTTTCTTGCATTCGAGAATTTGAACAAGTTCCTCCAAGCACCGCGAGGAAAAAGCATAATTTTCCGAGAAGATGATTACCAAAACTTTTGATTCCTGAATCGCTTTCAAACATGCTGCTGAAATTTCATGATCATCTCCTTTCTCAACGCTATCTTCATTGATGTAGGCTTTTATCTTTTTCCGACTCAACGCATCGGAAATATAGCAAACAAATCTATTAAGAGTATCCTCACTGAAACTAAGGAAAACATCGTACTTTTCCCGAGGGAGAAGAGCTGAAGAAGAAGCCATAGCCGTATTAACCTTCAAGTCAAACAGAGTATAGCTCTCTTTTTTTAAGAATATGACCTCAATTCAGTGGTAAAGCAGGGTACTATAGAGAGTAATTATAGATGACTTTGTACGAATGGTTTTTAAGCTGCTTTCTCAGCGTCTTCAATGAAATTTCTGGGAAGGTGGGGGGAAATTTCCTGAAGACGTTACTGAAGTCAACCACTATATATATTGAAATCATTAATTTCATCAAATTTTCTTTCCACGTTATACAAAGCATGTCCGAGTCTTTGCTTCATGGAAAATCAGGATTCAGTATAAAAGATAAAGCGAAGCATATTGTGAAAGCACTTTCTGGGATGTATACATACGAATATCTTATAAATGCTTACAAACTTATATATAGACCGTCAGACCACTGTAATTTGGTCGTGGAGAATAATTTACAAAAGTGTCGGTTTGTATGCTCACATATATATATATATATATATAGGTCGTCAGTAAGTATTTTTTTTGTCTGTATAAGTATTTTTTTCAACCATTATATCATCATTTAATAGTGATGTAATGGATATCATAATGTACATTAAAAGATATACATCATTAATATTATTTCTCTTTTTTAATTTCTACTATAAAATAATATGCAAGATAAATTTTAATTAGTCAAAACGATATCTATATATAGGTAAAAGAATATCTACTGGATTGGTGCCAATATATATATATATATATATATATATATATATATATATGTTTTTTTACCTGTGTATATTTTTTTTCTAACCATTGGATTATCATTTCATAGTGATCCAACAGTTATAATGAAGTGCATGGAAAGACATGCATCATTAATGTTATTTTTCTCTATTTTTTACTGTAAAAAAATATGTATGAGAAATTTTAATTGGCCAAAATGATACCTATGTATAGGTAAAAAAAAAATACCTACTAGATTGGTACCTATATATATATATATATATGGTTGCTAATCTAATAGGTATTTTTTTATCAATGTTTAAGTATTTTTTTTTAAGCTATTGGATCATAATGATCCAATGCCTATAATGATATACATGAAAAAACGTATATTATTAATGATGTTTCTCTCTCTTACTGTTTATTATAAAAAAAATATGCATAATAAATTTTAATTGATCAAAATAATACCTATGCATAGGTAATAAAAAATACCTACTAGATCGGTGCCCTATATATGTGTGTGTATATATATATATATATATATATATATATTTGTATGAATTAAGCAAGCTAGCTGGCTATAGCTAGGCTATAATGAAGGTACGTAAGAATACAATTGGAAGAATATTCAACTAAAAGTAGGAATGACAATGCAACCCACTGTTACAGGTATCCATAGTCATCTAATCTGAATGAAGAGACGAAAAAACGGTTTAAGCAGAGAACGCAACTGGAGCAAGAATAACCACACCACAAAAGTACAGGTACGTGAATATAATGCAAGGAAAATACTAGCATAATACAACTCATAACTACTCTGATATATAGTTTTCTAATAAATTATGGTTGCCAATCTAGTGGGTATTTTTTTCACCTATGTATAGGTTTTTTTTAGCTATTAGATCACTATCTATCGGTGATCTAACGGCTATAATGATGTATATAAAAAGACATATATCATTAATGTTATTTTTCTTTTTAACCTTTTACTATAAAGACATGCATGATAAATTTTTATTAGCCAAAATGATACCTATGCATAGTTAAAAAAAAATACATATAGGGTTGGTGCCAATAAATTATAATACATATAAAAATATACTTAATTTTATAGCAATCATATCCATTGTCCTTTTAAAAAATAATGACTTTAGAGTTTTATATATTATTTTTTATGGGCACATCTATAGTAGGGCTCCCTTAAAATGACTCTAAGTAAGGTTACTGATGAGTGATTAATTCGCTCACAAATCAAGTATCATTCATCTCAAATAATTAAAATTTCTCAAGCATTTTCGATAGTTTGATGTGTTTTTACTTTTATTTTTTTTAGTCCTTGTGAATAAATAAGAATAAAGATATATTAGCAAAAAATATGGGTATTTCTACCATTTTGGATTAAAATTGACTATGATACGAACGCAACGCAAAGCAACAAAAATCAGATAAAATGGAGCTAAAATGGTGAAACAACGCTCTCGGAAGCTATCGTGCTAATTTTCTAGAATCGAGAGTATCACAGCATTGGCCAAGGAGCACGGTGATACTATCTGAAAAGAATAGTTTCAGAAGATAGAGTGCTGCAACACTAGCCCATGTCTTGAAATAAATTTTTAGCAAGTTTTGAGCGACAATCTTGACCCTTGATGCTATATGATCGAAAAGTTAATATTCCAATTGGCCTAGGTCATTTTAGAACCCCTTAAATATATCTTTAAGTCTCCATTTCAAGTGTACAGAGTTAGAAAGAAAACATAACAAAGAGAGTACAAAATTTCTAGAGAGGAAGAAGCTTAGAGCTAAAATTCTTGGAAAGGATGCTCTTGAGAGTGGCTTAAAGAGATTAAAAGCTTGAAGTTCTACCTCTATAAAAGAGTTTTTCTTATCTTCTTTTTCACCCTAATCTCACTTAAATTTTTGTATTGTAGCCGATTTATGAATATATTTAGATATGTGAAATTCTTATTAAGATTAGTGTTAGATTTTCCTATGTTGAATTAATTGTTATATGCTTGGAGTACGATGTAACTTAAACTTTAATTCTCTATCTTGATTTCCAATATGTTCTTTGATATTGTTCTTGAATTTATTTATGCTATTTCATATTTAATACTTCTTAACTAATTAGCTACTAGTTGAATGATTTGATTTCAAGAATTTGGCACTTGTGAAATAAAATTATAGAAATAACCATAGCGTAATACAACCTATGACTTGTAAAGTTTGAGAGAACCTATAATTCCTTTGAAACTATGATCAAAAAATCATTGAACAAAATGAATTCTTAATTTCTAGATTTGGAATATAGATATTAGAATCAGGATTTATGAATGATTTCACTCGGCGCTCAAGAGAGGGAATAAAAATATTTTCGGGTTCTTGGCTTATAAACTAGGGATAATTTATTAGAATACAATGAGTGATCAAAAGTCAGTTGATGGTTAGATAGATTCAATCCCCTAGTACATTTGTGCACAGAAGTTTTCATATTTTATTTTTTTACTTATATTTATATTTATTTTATTTAATTATAAACTTATTTTGTTTAGTTGTCTAGATAAAGTTAGGCTATGACAATTCCATTAATTAGTAATAATTTAATACTCAATTTCTTGTAGGTACGATAGCTTATCACTTTATTACTTATATTACAGTTATTTTATGTATAACATTTAGTGTGACAAGTTTTTTGCACCGTTGAAGAATTGGCATTTTAGATTGTTGTTAATATCAGAAATAGGTTACTTGATTTTAATTTAGACGTTTATTTTCATTTTTTATTTTTTTTAAATCTTTATTTTATGAGGTACTTAGAGATGTTAGATCAACACGTTCTCTTGCAATTTGTTCAATGGGACTCAGAGCAATTTTATTGTACATGCACGCTATGCCCGAATAACTATTTCTGCCCAGAGTATCAAATACAAAATTTTCTCAACTTTCGACTCAAAACAAGAATGTAGGTAGAAAGAGGAAATGGTACCACCTCTATCTATCAACTATCCGTGAATGAAGCTTAGTAATTGTTGGAAAATATGATTGACTTTAACTATCAAAGTTAGAAATATCCACCAAGCTAACTTGGTTTGGAAGATAACTCTAACATTTCAGTGCTGTGGTGTGATACTCAATATCACCAAGTAGAGGCTTCTCCCAATCCTGACTCCCTTTTAGTACAATTTTCAAAGGAGTCGAGGCTCAGAAATGAGAAGTAAAAAAGGAGGAATACCCCTTTTAACTTATAAATTGAGTCTCTATATGACTCACTTGAAGCCATAAGAAGACTAGTAGCTATAATACATGCACAAGTTACAAATATTGATAAAAGCCACTGTGAGGAGTGGAGCACAAGTGAAAGGACCTTGGGTTTATTTGATGATAACGACTCAAGTGAGGAGGAGACTCAAGAGTAGATTAAGGAGGAAGAATCACAAGACAACACCTATAAATCTTCACCTTTTGATATTTAAAACATTGTGCCACCACCATTTATCAAGAATCACATTTATGATGACTCTATATTGCCAAAACTCCTTCACCACTGCCAGCACTGCTTATTTGAGCCTACTAATCATATGTGTTGATGCCGAGTCAAGTTGAGCGTACAAGCCGATCACTTCCCTATATCGCCAAACTTGAAGACGTTCAAAAACAAGATACATTTGGGCGAAAGCTACTATTGGATGAGCTTCACCAAGTTATGTATGAATAAGCCTAAGGATGCAAATTATGGAGAGGAGTCCTGCACTACCCAAATTAGAGCTACCTTATCCACAGTACCACCTTTGCCAACCTTAATAGAAGGCGAGAATATCTCACCTCTCAGGTACATATTCTTTTCTCTTGTACTTACATTGAATATTTAAATTTTGAGAATATTGCCAATTTTGAGTTTGGGGTAAGAATGTTTGTTGGATAATTATTTGGTAGGTGTGGCTAGTGATGTAAAGTAGGTCGAGCTGCCCTACATTTAATAAGCCTATATAGGCTTTGTACTGGGCATAGGCCCAGCTCCCTAAAATATGGGCCAGACCGACCTGGCCCGTATTCTTACTAAGGAGTCCAGCATGGCTCACAAGCTCAGCTTACATTTCATGAAAGCCTAAGTAGGTCTTGCCTATGTTGGCTAAATATGGCTACAATGTAGGCATATTTTTGTTATTGTTCTATGCTTTAAATAATAAATATGAGTCTAAAACTCATTCATATTCTTTTAAAATTTAAATAAATTGAAAATAAACAAAAAGAAGTAAATAAATAACATCAAAAGCATATAAATAAAATATTTAATTAAAAAATTTTAAAATTTTAATTTAGAAATATATTTAAAACTATATATAGAATGACTAAATGTGGATCTAATATAGGCCGATCAAAATACGAACCTATGATTGAGGCCCAGCCCAGCCCCTACTATACATAACGGGCCGGTTCAAGTCCACATAATATGGGTCTGTGCTAGGCTGATATCGTGTTTTTTCTTCAGAATATGAGTTGGCCTACAAAGCCTAACCCATATTGATATCTCTAAGTATGGCTTTACTTGTGTATTGGTTTCTATGATTTTATTTCCATGAGTTACGTATTTTTAGGAAATAATTTGTTTTCTTGCCTTCCTTTTGATTATTTGAATAAATTGTGAATATTGTTGAGATAAGATGGCTTGACATTGATGATAAGTATAATCATTTAATGTTCTCTTAGTACTTTTAAAATGTAATTCATTGAAATTGTCCATATGCTTGACTCGCATTAATTAAACCTCGTCCTTGATTCTATATATTTGAGCACAATAATCCTGATCACTTGACTCTTTGAGCTTTTGTGGAAAACTTATATGCATTAGATAGGAATTGATATTTCAAAAATGCTAGAACTCATTTTGACACCTCTAGATAGAGACTAACAAAGATAATGGATATAAGTTCCTTTTTATGAATCCTTTTTAATTATAATACTCATAAGAATATATATATATTTATATATGGACTAAGTTAGAGGATATTTCTATGTGACAGTTGAATTAACAAAGCTTGTAGATAATTAAGAATATTTAGCTAACATGTCAATAACCAAACTCCGAGCCAATAGTAGAAAGAGCATTTCATAATGGAAATTCAAAAGTTTTTTTTCTGAAAAATTTATAAAAATAATTTTAAAAGTAAAATACCCAGAGTTTGTGATCACCATTAAACATAGATTATCAATAAAATTTATTTAAATAAACTAAGCGTCATCATTAGCAGTCTCATAATCCAGCACAATATTATACATACCGAGTCCGTAAAATAGACCCTTAAGTATTTGATACAAGCCAAGATAAATAACAAAGTTATTTTATATAGTTGCCAATTCCCATAAAAGTAACTAGCTCCTTACTACTTTACTTCCAAGTTTCAAAAATCACACCGAGTACTACCTTAGAGGAGAAAAGATAAAGGGTGAGCATTCACATGCTCAGTAGAAATTCAACTACCTTTTGGATGGATGCAATTTCTTAAACATGCATGCTAAGTACTTCTAAATCTATTTATAAATCAAGTTTATAAATTATTTGTATCCAGAATAATCACATTTTCAAAACCAAAACCAAAACTACATCATTATGCATATCATACATCAACAGATAAATAAGTGGACTCTTATCCTTTCATCACGACTCCGTAATACCTCTGTAGCAAAAGAATCTAACATCCTGATACTGCTTATAGGCTTATCAACAAAAACTTGCGCAGGGGCCTAGGTCTCTCACTTAGCACTGCAACAATTTACCAATGATATAAAATACTGCGATGCTATAATGGAACTCAAGTGTGTGATCCTATGATATGTACAACATGAAATCAGTCATAATAACCATATATCCAATATTCAAATTATGCTTTAAAAATCCAACTTGACATTATTTTGGGATTTACTATACATGGGTATCACATTGTTGTTTTACCCTAAAATTACAATATAAAAATCCACATAATCCAATCCCAATATAATCTAACAAATTTCAACCATTAATCAAACTGTCATAAAACCATGATTTTTTATAAATAAATTTTAATGTAATTAAAATTCGAAACAAATATAAAATCAAGGGATCGAATCCCCCATCTTGATATGGAAATAATACTAGGCTAATAACACTCAAAGTATCCCCCTATTGGTCACTCAGGTGTTTGAATAGCAAATTTCCAGTTTCTAGTAAGTTCACTTAAAAAAAGTGACTTTCCCATCAGAGCCTCAAATGTAGAAAAAAAAAAAAAAAAAGGGCACCACTGAATTTAGAGCACTCAAAAATGCTAAGTTAGACATATCTCTTGTCAAAAACAGGTTCTGGTATGGGACCAGTCTGTGATACGCAAAACGGTACAATTTTGAGCCACTAAATTCTATTTTTCGTTCCACTTCGAAATATAGTAGTATTTTATATCAAAATTTATCTCTCGACCTTACTGAGTCCAAATTTGAAGTTAAAACTCAGTTTTGAGGTCCCGAGCATTAATTGAGCTCAAAAATCTAAAAATTATAATAATACCATTTTTGTAAATATTTAGAAAAATATCTTCTTTTCTAATTAAAAATTAATATACTTATGGATAACCTTTTTACTTCTGCTAACCATAATTATTCATGATTTTTAATCCTCTTTCACCTTATATATTTACCTCGGATAAATTAATTTCTTAATCAAAATAATTATGTAAATATCACTTTTTACAAAGTTGGTAAAAAGAGTAAAAGTAGCAAAAATCTTATTGGAGACGAACTTGATCGTGCAACCACTTGAAAGAAGTCGGTGACAGCAAGACGAGCTCCCATGTGCCAGCAGTGAGACAAGATGGCGTCGGACGAATCTTGTTAGAAAATCGAACTGCAGGCAGAATTTTCGGGGCAGAGTCTAACCGTCAGTGAGCCTTCTTCAGTGCTGGGTGGTGCATGGGTTTAGTGGCAGTAGCAAGACTGATCAGAACTAGGTGTTTTTCCTCTCACAAGCCCTCTATTGTGAGAATTAGAGTTTTTGAGGGCCTTATGCAGATAATGACTAGATAATGACTATGCTACCACCTGAATATTAAATTCAGATATTTTCATTATTTTATTTCAAAAAAGGTATATTTATGATAATGCCACTGCTTTAAAAATTTCCAATTAAAACTTTTCAGTTTTTACATAACAAATTAATTATAGAGAGATAAAAAATTCAAGTGAGAGGTTGGGTGAATTTGTACTCCTAAATTATTCATTAATTTGATTCAGTACTTTGTTTTAACTGTCACAACCGAAAATCCAAAGCTATGATTTTTAGTCAATTTAAGTGAAAACAGTGATAAACAGAAATTTCCAAAATTTTTGGAAAAAGTCGAGTACTTAAAATTTAAGTTTTAGTCCTCAAGTGTAAGTAAATTTTAATATTGGACCAACTCGAGTTTAAAATATTATCTACTAGTTTTAAATTTCCAAGATATTTTTAATTTTAAATTTAGAGAAATGATAAGTAATAAATTTTAGAAACTTTTATTTGAATCATTAAGTTTAATGAAAGTGTTCAATTTAAAACCATAGCCCATAGTTAAAATCATTTTCATAAAATCATTTTTACGTCTAAGTACTCGATTAAATATCGAAATCATCCTCATATATCCACTCAGTAAATATACTACTAATGGCTAAATAAATTTGACTTAGAAAAGGGAAAAATGATACAGAGTACGAACCAACCAATGAAGAGAACTAGAACTGCAAGCATATGCCAAACATGCTTGTCAAGCCACACGAATATCTGTCACAGAATAATTTGACACTTGAAAGGGGGAGGAAGTAAGGAGTGAGTACGTGAATGCTCAGTAGAAAACCCAATTACCTTTTTGGGAAAAACTTTTTTAGTAATTCTCAATACAACTGCATGGTTAGTAGTTCTGGAAAGCATTTTAATAAATATGGAGCATTCGAAATATATATAAAAAAATCTTTATAGAAAATCATGCTCAAACCAAAACCAGATATATATATATATATATATATATATCCAGGTTAAAACAGATAGAAAACCATAATAAAACAAGCATAGTGCACATCACATAAATCAATACATCACATGAATTCTCATCCTCTCATTACAATTAGAGCAACTTATATTACATGTATTGAGTGCTCTCTGCCTGACATCTATCTATGAAAACCAGAGAAACACCTATGTGTCAACTCCTACCGAATCGGAGGGGCACCGAATGCCTACGCCTACCAAATGGAGATAGTGAGAAAACAAACCCCGTGTGAGTTTACGAGCTCTCACCGAAGGCGGGTGTACTAGTCCGCCTACTACAACACCGTGATGCCTAAGGCGACTCTCATGCATGATCATATGAAATGTGCAATATATATAGAGTCTCAAACAACCATGCAGCGGTTTAACATTCTAGACATGCTCTGATTTTTAATTAAAATCCAAAAGTACAGTTTCTACGGTTTTACCAAATTCCAAGTATAAAAACTTGTATAAAATCATATTTAAAAATATCTAGAGTATTCCATAATGTTTCACAAATTCATAGTTTATTTTAAATAACTATTCAAATGATTCAATAAAATCACAAAATTTCATTCTTCAGAATAAATTCCAATTTCATTGAAAATAATAAAAAACAAGAAAATTGAATCTCCTACCTCAATTAAGCATTCAAATAGTGCTACGGAACTATGGAGAAAGTTTGGCATCATTTGGATATCGTTTGAAAGTTCGGGCATCGTTTTAGAGCCTTTGATCGATAGGTTTGAAAACTCAATTTTCAATCGGAGCTTCAGATCATTAAACGGACTTCACCACTGAATTCAGAATACCCAAAAATACTAGGTTAGATATATAGTTCAACCGATTCAGATTCAGACCGAACCTACGCAAAACGAAACGATCTAAGCTGTTAAATTTAGATTTTCTTGCCTGTCAGCAAATATAGACAATATATATATCAAAATTTTTGTTTTCATGAGTACATCACAAATATGAGGTTTATTTTACAATCTAACGGTCGGATTGAAAAATTTAAATATAAACAAAAATAGCTCAAAATTAACAAAAATGACAAAATTTAATCCGAGCAATATTGAGTCAAGATATATATATTACGTTAA
The DNA here is from genome assembly GCA_002914805.1 of Parasponia andersonii. Classification (NCBI taxonomy): domain Eukaryota; kingdom Viridiplantae; phylum Streptophyta; class Magnoliopsida; order Rosales; family Cannabaceae; genus Trema; species Trema andersonii. The sequence continues at coordinate 38,652 of JXTB01000065.1, forward strand.
AGATCGTGATGATACGAGTAGAATGGGACCAGTTTCACGGTGAATAGACACCGGAATCGGTGCCGACGTCGGAAAAACCGTCACGGGCTCTCGGCTTCACTGGCGGCGATTGGAGCCGTTTCAGGCGATGGGAGCGGTGGTGCAATGTTCATCTAGTCCTGGGCTTCCATATTTGACTGGTGGCGATACTCAACAAGTCCGAGAAGGGGTTCGTCAAAGGCTCACCATATTTTGGCATTCTTCACCAGATTTTCGAGAGAGAGGGAGCACAGAGCATCGGGAGGAGGGGGAGAATGAGCTGATGCAGAGAAAAATAAGGAGCCCCCTCTTTTTGACTTTTCAAAGCTTATGGGTCCTACAAGTTTTTAAAAAAAATATTAATATAATAAAAAAAAATGGATTTCGACATTCTTCCCGCCTTAAAACTATTTCGTCCCGAAATTCAAGCACAACAGGGAGTACGAATAAAATGATAAGGAATAATGCCCAAAAGGAGAGTGAACGCTTGATCACATAATTGATAAGTGCCGAACCAACACTAGGTAAATCAAGAAGTGTGTAACATACAATTAACATCTGGTATTAGAATTACCTTTACATGTCAATATCAAAGAAAAGAATCTGATAAGGAGGTACATAAGAGGTATAGAATCATAAGATGACTCACCGGTGGGTACAAGACATCGATACAAGAGATTAGAAACGATGACCCCAAATTGGTGATTATTTGCAGAAGCAGTAGCGTTAATCAAGACTAGAAGTCGAAAACGTAAGACTACTATAATCAGAACAGTGAATATTAGGTACCAATACAGTGTAACAGACCAAATGTCAAGTATGTACAATACTGTCTCTAGATCATATTAGATTAATAATATACTGGGACCATTCCATTTGTCTACAGCTAAACTTGGTCTTAATCAATCACTGGGTTCAAAGACTCTAACAAGATTCTTATCAATATAGGATAAGACTCAATAAGGTCTCAAGTAGAAAACAATTATACTTGTGTTACACCACACACAAGATAGACGAGTTCAGAGGTCAAAAATGACAACAAGAATATAATGACATAAGTCATTTACCATTCTTTATAACGAGCGAGTAATAACCACGTATGCAAGACATTTCTAGTCAAGGACAAGACTAGAATCACTATGATTGGAAATCTCCAACACAGAAGCACTTGGTACAACAAATGCCAATAGAATCACAATAGTTCAAGCCTATAAAATACACGTATCCATATAACAAATATTATCCAAAGACTTCCCAAGTCTTTTATCCAAGGTAATATCACAGGATATTAACTCATACCACAATTAAAGCCAGAGACTCTCCAAGTCTCTTTGTTCAACACAGGATTATAATAAGAATCCCAATTCATCAGTCACCTCCAAAGATTTTCTAAGTCTTTGGTACAAGGAATAGTCATATAGAAATGACTAAATACCAAATATGTAAATACAACCAGTGATAATACTACAATGCCCCAGAATCAAGGTTCTAATAAAATAGGTCGTCTCTACGGCGACGCCTATCTTCTATTTAACCTCATTTCATTTTAAAAATCATGAACAATTTTTCAAAAATATTTTTGAAAACATGCGACACAAAATTAGGGGCATATAGGAATACCACACTAGTTCACAATAAAGTCTTACCTCGGCTATAGATAAACCAAACTTGAATTTCAAGTATTCCTTTTTCAAAATATAGTAGCAAGCGTTCAATAACTCTCAGTATAGACTCATGAGTGAACTAATCCCTATGTCATCAATTATACCACCATAATGATACTTGTATCTAACTCAAATCAAGTAATGAGTTACTAATTGAACTCAGTACTAACGAACTCAATGATGACTCTAATCCACAACAGATTATAACAAGAGTCTCCAATAATTCCCAAAACTCTGTACAAGCAAAGTACCACAAGTGGTACTCACTCATTAACGTCAAGAGGGAATACATCGACAAGATTGATTCTTGTCATCATCAATCAATCAATTTCGTATTTAACACACCAATTCCACTTACTATGCTGAGTAAGTAGGACAAGAAGAATATATATATATATATATATATATATATNGGTGGGTACAAGACATCGATACAAGAGATTAGAAACGATGACCCCAAATTGGTGATTATTTGCAGAAGCAGTAGCGTTAATCAAGACTAGAAGTCGAAAACGTAAGACTACTATAATCAGAACAGTGAATATTAGGTACCAATACAGTGTAACAGACCAAATGTCAAGTATGTACAATACTGTCTCTAGATCATATTAGATTAATAATATACTGGGACCATTCCATTTGTCTACAGCTAAACTTGGTCTTAATCAATCACTGGGTTCAAAGACTCTAACAAGATTCTTATCAATATAGGATAAGACTCAATAAGGTCTCAAGTAGAAAACAATTATACTTGTGTTACACCACACACAAGATAGACGAGTTCAGAGGTCAAAAATGACAACAAGAATATAATGACATAAGTCATTTACCATTCTTTATAACGAGCGAGTAATAACCACGTATGCAAGACATTTCTAGTCAAGGACAAGACTAGAATCACTATGATTGGAAATCTCCAACACAGAAGCACTTGGTACAACAAATGCCAATAGAATCACAATAGTTCAAGCCTATAAAATACACGTATCCATATAACAAATATTATCCAAAGACTTCCCAAGTCTTTTATCCAAGGTAATATCACAGGATATTAACTCATACCACAATTAAAGCCAGAGACTCTCCAAGTCTCTTTGTTCAACACAGGATTATAATAAGAATCCCAATTCATCAGTCACCTCCAAAGATTTTCTAAGTCTTTGGTACAAGGAATAGTCATATAGAAATGACTAAATACCAAATATGTAAATACAACCAGTGATAATACTACAATGCCCCAGAATCAAGGTTCTAATAAAATAGGTCGTCTCTACGGCGACGCCTATCTTCTATTTAACCTCATTTCATTTTAAAAATCATGAACAATTTTTCAAAAATATTTTTGAAAACATGCGACACAAAATTAGGGGCATATAGGAATACCACACTAGTTCACAATAAAGTCTTACCTCGGCTATAGATAAACCAAACTTGAATTTCAAGTATTCCTTTTTCAAAATATAGTAGCAAGCGTTCAATAACTCTCAGTATAGACTCATGAGTGAACTAATCCCTATGTCATCAATTATACCACCATAATGATACTTGTATCTAACTCAAATCAAGTAATGAGTTACTAATTGAACTCAGTACTAACGAACTCAATGATGACTCTAATCCACAACAGATTATAACAAGAGTCTCCAATAATTCCCAAAACTCTGTACAAGCAAAGTACCACAAGTGGTACTCACTCATTAACGTCAAGAGGGAATACATCGACAAGATTGATTCTTGTCATCATCAATCAATCAATTTCGTATTTAACACACCAATTCCACTTACTATGCTGAGTAAGTAGGACAAGAAGAATATATATATATATATATATATATATATTTTTTGATATATAGTTTACTGATTAAACTATCAAGCACTTAAAACATGACAATTTCTTTTAAATCATAGATAAGCATAATAGAAGTTTTTCTCAAAATTTCAAGGCTTTTCAAAAATTCTCAAACATATCTTCAATATATTTAAAAGCATATCTTCTTTTTATTAGAAAATCACATTATGCAAATAATTTCCCATGGTTCTTTATTATTAAAAAAAAAATTTAGGTAATGTTTTAGTGAGATTTGTTTTGAGCTTTATAACTTTGAAATACCGCACTCTAATAATTTTATTAAAAATAATTTCGAAAAATATTTTAACGATAGGAAGAACCTATAAAGGAGTTTAGAAAATATTAGAGTGTGTCAAGTTTTTTTTTTTTTTTTAAGCCTCACCCAACTTGTCAAGCATATTAATCTATAGCTCATATAAATTTGAAAATCCAAATTTCTTAAATCAAACAATTTAGATTTTTAATTTCAAAAAAATACCATGCATCATTTTGCACTACCTAAATCTCTCCAATGCTTAGGTATTCAAAACCAAAATATTTCTATTCAAAAACTCAAATAAAATGTCACTCCAAGTCTCTAATATTAGGAGTTCCCAACACTCAGGATATTAAATTAATTTAACCACACAAATGCTCAATTATCCAATTGAGACAAATAATGCAAAGTTAATTCAACTTAACTTACTTACCCAACAAACAAGATATTTATGGCATATCAAAGATTTAACAATTCAATGATTACTAAAATCATACATAGCTCAAATAAACAAGCCACATATACATAATAAAAAACTTAGAAGGATAACTAAACCTTTGCAGTAAGACAAATAGGGCCATGACAACAAGAATTCATAAAGCTTTCAAATAAATTTTCAAAATATGAAAATTTTCAATTTATGCAAGGTTCCAAACAAATCAGCATAACAAATTTTTCTTAGTAAAATTCTTGTAACATGATATCATACGTTTGACTTTTAGGAATATATGCACAAATTTGCAAAAATTTATATCCATACTTCACTAAATCTCATCAATGATTTCTTTTAAAATTTCAAACTTTTTGCCAAAAGTTACCACATAATTTTTGCCATAAACATTTTATGTTTATTGTCAAGTCAATTTATAAATTTATTATCGAAAGCTTCCTTTAGATTCAAAATCATATGACAAGTAGAAACTCGAAAATTTTAGCAAGAGTATCTACTATATTCAAAACTAGAAAAAAAATATTTAGAAACTTTATTTCTAAATTAATACCACTAAATGTGTAATGAGACCTCACTAGTACCACAACTAGTTTTTAAGTGAAGCAATTATTNTAAACATAACATATCATACCAATTTATTAATCAATTAGATTCCACTAATTCAAGAATTTTCTTACAAAAATTAAACTTGGTAAGACTAGAAAAGAACTTTTTTTTTTACTAAGTTCATATTATTAAATCATCTCATGAATGTAAACTAGCATGTCATATCCACTAACAAGTCCAACTGATGTATGATAGAAAGTTACAAAAACATATTACCAGATACTTAAACTGGTTAGGCACACATAAATAATTTCCAAGAGATTCAAATTATAACATCACAAGCACAAATGATGTCAAGTTATGCCAAAACAAGACATAAGATACTAAAATTACTATTTTAGAACCTACGAGGTTCGTATAGCTTATAACAGTAATGGACATAGGAGTACAAGAATAAATATCCATTTGAATTTTGGAATTTCGACAATAATGGATTTCACTAGTCTCGTGTCATCCCTGACACTTCTGAGACAATAATTTCAGGGGGTATAACCATACCAAGGATACCAGAGTTCCACTTCAAGGACGTAAACGAAGGATTCAGAACGAATCGGAACAAAGTTAATATATTTAGCCGATTCCTAAGCGATGTATAAGGTATTTGTCAAACACTTTTCAAAATTCTTTTTAAATATCAAACTATCACAGACAAGATCTCAGACGAATCTGAAGCCTAAAGCTCTGATACCAAAACTGTCACGACCGAAAATCCAAAGCCATGACTTTTAGTAAATTTAAGTGAAAACAGTGGTAAACAGAAATTTCAAAATTTTCAAAAAAAGTCGAGTACTTAAAATTTAAGTTTTAGTCCTCAAGTGTAAGTAAATTTTAATATTGGACCAACTCGAGAAATTAAAACATTATCTACTAGTTTTAAATTTCCAAGGTATTTTTAATTTTAAATTTAGAGAATGATAAATAATAAATTTTAGAAACTTTTTATTTGAATCATTAAGTTTAATGAAAGTGTTCAATTTAAAACCATAGGCCCATAGTTAAAATAATTTTCATAAAATCATTTCTATGTCTAAGTACTCGATTAAATATCGAAATCATCCTCATACATCCACTTAGTAAATATACTATTAATAGCTAAATAAATTTGACTTAAAAAATGGGAAAATGATACAGAGTACGAACTAACCAATGAAGAGAACTAGAACTGCAAGCATATGTCAAACATGCTTGCCAAGCCGCACGAATATCTGTCACAGAATAATTTGACACTTGAAAGGGGGAGGAAGGGTGAGCACGTGAATGCTCAGTAGAAAACTCAATTACCTTTTTGAGAAAAACCTTTTTAGTAATTCTCAATACAACTGCATGGTTAGTAGTTCTGGAAAGTATTTTAATAAATATGGAGCATTTGAAACATATATAGAAAATCATGCTCAAACCAAAACTAGATATATATCCAGGTTAAAACAGATAGAAAACCATAATAAAACAAGTATAGTACACATCACATAAATCAACACATCACATGAGTTCTCATCCTCTCATCATACCTAGAGCAACTTATACTACATGTATTAAGTGCTCTCTGCCTGACATCTATCTCTGAAAACTGGAGGAACACCTATGTATCAACTCCTACCGAACCGGAGGGGCACCAAATGCCTACACCTACCGAATGGAGATAGTAAGAAAACAAACCCTGCGCGGGTTTACGGGGTTTCACCGAAGGCGAGTGTACTAGTCCTCCTACTACAACACCGTGATACCTAAGAAGACTCTTATGCATGATCATATGAAATGTGCAATATATATAGAGTCTCAAACAACCATGCAGTGGTTTAACATTCTAAACATGCTCTGATTTTTAATAAAATTCAAAAGTACAGTTTCTATGGTTTTACCAAATTCCAAGTATAAAAAATTATATAAAATCATATTTAAAAATATCTAGAATATTCCACAATGTTTCACAAATTCATAGTTCATTTAAAATAACTATTCAATAAAATCACAAAATTTCATTCTTCAGAATAAATTCCAATTTCATTGAAAATGATAAAAAATAAGAAAATTGAATCTCCTATCTCAATTGAGTATTCAAATAGTGTTACGGAGCTATAGAGAAAGTTTGGCGTCATTTGGGTATCGTTTGAAAGGTCGGGCATCGTTTTAGAGCTTTTGATCGATAGGTTTGAAAGCTCAATTTTCAATCGGAGCTTTAGATCATTAAACAGACTTCATCACTGAATTCAGAGCACCCAAAAATACTAGGTTAGATATATAGTTCAACCGATTCGGACTCAAGCCTAACTCAAGTCTACGACACACAAAACGAGACAATCTAAACCGTTAAATTTAACTTTTCTTGCCCATCAGCAAATATAGACAATATATATATCAAAATTTTTATTTTCACGAGTACATCATATATATATATATATATAAGGTTTATTTTACGATCTAACGGTCGAATTGAAAAATTTAAATATAAAACGAAAATAGCTCAAAATTAACAAAAATGGCAAAATTTAATCCGAGCAATATTGAGTCAAGATATATATACCATGTTGAATATCGCGATGATACGAGTTACTACGTTGAATATCGCGATGATACGAGTTGAATGAGACCAGTTTCACGGCGAATAGACACTGGAATCGGCGTCGATATCAGAAAAACCGTCACGAGCTCTCGACTTCACTGGCGGCAATCGGAGCCGTTTCAGGCGATGGGAGCGGTGGTGCAGTGTTCATCTGGTCCTAAACTTCCTTCTCTGACGGTGGCAATGCTCAACAAGTCCGAGAAGGGGTTCGTCGAAGGCTCGCCAGATTTCGGCGTTCTTCACTGGATTTTCGAGGGAGAGGGAGCACAGAGCATCGGGAGGAAGGGGAGAATGAGCTGATGGAGAGAAAAATAAGGAGCCCCTCTTTTTGACTTTTCAAAGCTTGTGGGTCCCATTAGTTTTTTAAAAAAATATTAATATAATAAAAAAAATTGGGTTTCGACATTAACCATTGAACTTTATTTTGAACTTGTTTAATTTTCATTTTGCGTTTTTTGTTTTTTGTTTTTTTTTTATGGTTGTATTCGAGTTGCTACAAGTTTAGTACTTAACAAAATTTAGCATTCAATTCAAGTGGTGACACCACTTCTTGAGTTATCGTGGCTTCAAGTCACCTCTTATTTTAAATGCCTCCCTTTTCTTGACCATATTAAAAACATCTTGTGAATTAAATTTATTATAGGTCAATAGGCTGACAGAGATCCCGAATAAATAAGTGCAAAGGCGTCTATTTGCCTCCTCAGTCTATAAATCCCGCTCTTTTTGCTATCAATTGACAATTCAAAGTTCTCGGGTTTAATTAACTCTTCTATTCTACATCCTTTAGATTTTCTCCTTTTTTTTTAGGTAAAAAAAGCTCTTATTATTAAAAGTATGGTTTACAATAACAGTTTACAATGGAAGAATTATAAATAATTCCATCAAAATATAAGCAAATTCACTGTTCTTATAATTATCTTACCTAAACCAAATGTAAAAAGAAAAATAGTTTAATATACCCAATAATAATTTATTATTTTCAATGCGTTCGACTCTCAAACACATACATGAGATTTTAAACTAATATTCTTGATTTATAGGAAAATTCTAACTCATAAAATCCCCTTGCTTAACATTTATAACATAACTGTTACGAGCATTTTTCTTGAATTGTGAACAAGAGCATCAAACGCCCACAAACTTTATTGCTTTTTAGTAGATGTAAACACATTTGGTGTAAAACAGCCTTCCAAATAGAAAGATATAAGAGTCTCCCTATTTCGAAATTCTTCTTCTTCAGGTACAGGTTCTAAATCAAAAGGCATAGGAGGCGGCCTCTTTGGAATTTGTTTACGGACCGACCCTACGAGGCAGACGATGATTTCTCACTTGTTTATAGAAAAAATAAACAAATTATAGTTATTTAATTATTTTAAATCAAAAAAAGGAGGAGATTATAAGAAACATATGTACATTAATTTCCTTAGTGTGTGCGTGTTTTTTCTTTTTTAATTTTTTGAGAAGCTACTATATATCGAGTGATGAAGTTGTAGTTACCAAACTTGTTCTAAAAATCTCAAAATAAAAATGTAGTAGTTAAGAAACATGTACTATATTATTTGGAAAAACGTTAAAACGTACGAAAACAAACATTATACTAAGCGTCGCCCAAGCAGTTAACAGGCTACTGATGCCTTCGGTGATGCTTGCTCGTTATTATTATTGAAATACAATAAAGGTCACTAGAACAAAAATTAAAACATTTGATCAGGCACAGGTCGAACATATGCCCCTTATTTTCGCAAAGCTTGAAACACACACGTACGAACAAGTAGTAGTTTCATTTTAATATCAGCGATGAGCAGCCAAATTTGAACCTTTGTGGCAGCACTCGTAAACGATCATCATCTCCATAGTTGCAGAACACACTGCACATGTCTTTTCTTCAAGCTGTTTTCCATGGAAACCTTGGATATGAAGTCGGCAACAACCCTCACCAAACAGACCAACAACCTTCTCATGACACTCTAGGAAAATTTCTGTAAAGTTTCTGTCTTGACCAATCACCTCGGTAGTCTCCTCCAGCTTGTAAGTGAACTCTTGCAAGGCCTTTAAAATTGTGAAACCATGACCAGACTTTACGGGAACGGACCCCTTAGAGACCAGAACCCATCCCTCTTCGTATTTGTAGGAAAGTAGCTTTTGGATTTCTTGTGTTACAAAGTCAGACTTCTTATTATTGACCTTGGTAAAGAACAAGTGCTCTACGCCACTCCAGAATTCTGAGCTGACAGTGTCTTTCCTTTCTTTTTCCGTCTTTCCAACACAAAACCAACTAATTTTAACTTCTGACTGGCAATTTTCTACCAGAGTTTTTACCGTCTCTTCGAAGTTTTTGATCCACTCCTGGTCTGTACCCCCATATAAGAAAATGTGTCTTTCCTCGTCGCTGATCTGTTTTGATCAGCAATAACATTAATATATATACACCTCAAAATTCATACATGGAAAGCAACCTAGTGCTCATTAATTTTAAATATTAAATAAGTGATCATGTAATAATATATAGACATTCGTTGCTTATATATACATAGACGCCAGCACTTTTCTGTTTTTATTTGTCTATTTGTAATAAATAACGCCTAATGTTTTACTTAAAAGTGTGCGTGTATATATAAATATATACACATATGCATCATGTATCCAGCAAAATACGTGGATCATTTGGATTGTGATGACTCATAAATAATGTGAACCTTACCAACTCTTTCAGTTGCTCGACTTCCATTTTGCTGATTACAGTCTTAAGCCAATTGATTTCCTCTAATATTCTCTTTGAAGCCTCCTCATCAAAAGGAAACGCCTCCGCTCCACCAAGACAGATGAGGGGAAAAGCGTCTGAGTTTTCCACTTTTCCTTGTTGGTTCATCACCACGAAAGTAGTCTTGCCCTTGAAATGCCACTCCTCTTGGATGAACCTGATGCCTACTGTCTGCGAAACAGACTTCACTGCGTACCATTTCATCTTTGACCGCACCCTCTCAAATTCTTTCTGGTTTTCACTGGTCCAGTTTTCCACAATGGGGATCCATACAATCTTGTACTCCACATTTTCACCATCTACTTTCTCATCCTCAATTTTCTTATGAACTTTTTCTATACGGAAAATATCATCGCGAGAGATATCCAGGCCAGAAATTAGCAAGAAGACCTTCAACCCCCTCAGTTCTTCAATGTCAATCTGTATTTCCAATATTAAATAATTACATCCACATAAATGTTATCAAATCGTACGTACATAAATTATTTATTGAAAGTGGTAGCGCTAGTAGTGATTGTTAGGTGTGCAAACTTAGTCTCACATATTAAGTTATTGAAATAACAAGGTATTTTTCCAGTCTTCTCATAATAGGTTGACGTTTGAAGTTGGATGCCCAGCCTAACAAGTGGTGTTATAGCTAAGTCCCTAAATGTTGGTATTCTGAAGAATGGGCGATATTATACATGTGATGTTCCTACAGTGTATCATGATAATTCACACAATGTTGTGACCTTCCGTACCATAATGGTTGTGGTCTCCATTCGGTAACTCAGTGGTGAAAGGTGCGACGGAGTTTGAGACTTTAATATGATAGGTGGACGAAAGAGGTTGTCGTTTGAGGGAAAGAATTGTTTTGTATATGCGAAATTAGTCTACATTGGCTGCTTAACGAGCATAATCTAGAGTAAATCACTGTTGCTTAACTCTAAAGGGGATAATCAAATAACCAACTCATTAAACACTCATTCATTCATGGTTTTTTGTGCTTTCAAGTTAATGTTTGAACAAGAGGAATTCCTATGAAGATTTGCTATGATATAATTGCTTTATATTGCATGAGATTTTATGTAAAAATAAATAAATCAATTAATAAACAACAACCTAAGCCTAACCATAATAGGGAAAAAATTTTGAAAATACGACATACTTCAACCATTGTCAAGCAAGTTAAACAAAATTTTGTTTATACGACCAAAGAAGAGAAAAGATAACTATTCATAGCAAGTAAGGCGTATATTTGAAGACAAACCGTTGTGTTCGTATGACAATCAATGAGTGGCACCACATTTTCCTGAGTTAAAAACATGGCGTTTAAAATCTCCACGTTGTCAGTAGGATTTTCAAACGCTGTTTTTAACGCCCAATAGCGGTCGGCCTCCTCTGCGATATCAAAGATTGGCTTTTCTTAATTAAAGTATATATAATTAGTACAACCGCAATACAACATCAAGATCAATATATGTGTATATCAATGTATATATTATAAATGTATGCGTGCAAGCAGATTTCTTCCTTGTTAAGATTGTTGGTCGCGACTTTTGTTTATTAAGAAGCTAACCTTTTTTTATCTTAAGATCATTTAGCCGTTCCGTGAGTATCTCTAGGATGCTGCCGAGTTTTGCACTGTAATTGTGCAAATCCTGTGTCTTGTCGATTCTGCAGGTAATGGAAGCATTGCGATTAAGCACAATCATATACATATAAATACATGTATGTATATTTTAATGTAACAAAGCAAAATGAAACTAACCAATGTGGACTCACATAATTAAGGGAGCGAGATATGATTTTTCACCGAATATATGAATACAAATGTGCATTTAATTAATTTATATATAATGTCAATGTAGTACTAAATATCGATATTGATTTTGATTTCTCTAAAGAAATATATATATATATATATATATATATGGGCACTAATCCAGTAGGTATTTTTTTTTTTAACCTATGCATAGATATTAATTTGGCCAATAAAAATTTAGCATGCATATTTTTTTATTATAAAAAATAGAGGAAAGAAAGAGCATTAATAATGCACGTCTTTTTATGCATTTCATTATAGCTATTGGATCATCATTAGATAGTGATACAACGGCTAAAATAAAAATACCTACCGTAAGTAAAAAAAAAATACTTATTAGACTGACAACCTATATATAGGTTGCCAATCCAATAGGTATTTTTTTTTACTTATGGGTAGGTATTTTTTTTTTAGCCGTTAGATCACCATCTAATGGTGATCTAATGGTTATAATGAAGTACATGAAAAGACGTGCATCATTAATGCTCTTTCTCTCTCTTACTTTTTATAATAAAAAAATGTGCATGCTAAATTTTCATTAGTCAAATTGATACCTATGTATAGGTAAAAAAAAAAATACCTACTGAATTGGTACCCATATATATATATATATAGTTGTCAATCCAATAGGTATTTTTTTTCTTTACCTATAGGTAGGTATTTTTTTTTAGCTGTTGGATCACCATCTAATAGTGATCTAATGGCCATAATGAAATGCATAAAAAGACGTGCACCATTAATGTTTTTCTCTCTCTTATTTTTTACAATAAAAAAATATGGATACTAAATTTTTATTGACCAAATTGATGCCTATGCATAAATAAAAAAAAATATCTACCGGATTGGTGCCCGTGCCCTGTATATATATATATATATATATAGTAAAAGGATAAACGGCGTTGAGATTGTAGAATACTTACCCTTCGCATGTGAGACTAGTGACCGTAGTGGCGCAAGCTACAACAGTTATAATAATCCAATAGACAACGATTGTTATTGGCAATGCTGATTGGCCTTTTAGATCATACTTGGCTGATAGCTTTACAACTTTAAAGAATGTTTCAATAACTTGCAAAGCGATACGGATAAGATCATTAAGATATTTGAGCTCAAATTGTGCTTGCGACTGGCGCTTATTCATCGGCTCTGAAGAATTGGCAAAGACAAACACTCTTTTTAGGGTTCCTAATGACCTTACAAATTCTTGATCATCTTCACCCGATTTGTGAACTTGAGTTTGGTAAAATAGCCAACTGAAATCCCCATATTCCATGGCAAAAGCTGCTAGCGCCAGCACTGCCTTTGCTTCCCAGGAATTAGTTGATAGCTTTGAAAGAATTGACATAGTTGTCTTATGTGCAGCTTCCGGCCCACATTGATTATCACATGACATGATCTGAAAATTTTCATGTATATATATTATATATATATATATATCTTATTGCAGTTTGCTTATTAAATGTGTGTATATATACACTATACTATATTCGAAGAGCAAGTACGTAAATATTATATATTTATTATAATTATCAAATTAGTGGATTTTTGTTAGATTTACTAATGAAATAAAATTTGAACCGGCCGGATCACACCAAGTTAGTCTATTGGAGAGATGTAAAACTTATTTAAGATGAGACTATGATATACGTTTCCTTTCTTTTTTTGAAAAACAAAATACAGATATTATACCACTTTTGTTAATTTTATATCTTTTGATAATTATCTAAAGTAGAAAAAAAAAATAAAAACAAGCAAACATAAAAAAAAAAAAAAATGGACATGACGTAAGACTGTATCTTGCAAAACATATCAAGAGAATAGAAACAAGAAAATTATTTAAAAGATTTATTTTCAACATTAGGTGTTCAGTCTTCTATATGAGCGTAAATCTATATACAGTTATCTTTTGGCCATACCATTTTTACTTTTTATCGTTGAAATATCGTGGAAAAAAAGAATTGTCGAATAATCCATTCTTCCTCGGAAAAAATAGATTAATTATTTTTGCTCACTTCTGAAAACAAAGCATTCACAAGAACCAAAAAGGAAAAAAAAAAAAAAAAAAAACAAACAAACAAAGTTCCAACCAAAAAAGAAAAAAGGAAAAAAGAATTAATGACTAATAAACTACCTCACAGACTATCTGCCTAAGCGAACACAAGGGTGCATTGAAGTTAGTATTGATGGGCGTGAGGGCCTTCTTCTCTGTCGATAGGTGGTTACCCTTATTCTGCAGCCAATTAAAAGTAACATATATTAGCAGTATCTTAAAATCTTAAAGCTTGATAATCTAAAGAAATTAAAATAGAGCCGCAACTTTTACTTTTGTTTTAAATTTTTTGTGAGTACAAAATTCAAAATTGAAAAAGTGTCCAGGCAGGACGTAAATAAATGAATAAACTAATAAAGACTATTGTATATACCTGAACGATTTCGTCCACAATTTCAGTTGAGCGCTCAAGGATGTTCTTGACAATAGCAAAAAGAGAAGAGTAGTCAAAACTACTGACAGTATTGATGTGAGTAGAGCAAATTTTCGTGATCAAGATATCGTCCGTGGAGTTAAACGGGTTTAACTCAACAAACCCATGATGAGATCGCTGATCATCATACTCGGAGGATGGCTTGAGGCTAAAACTACTACGAGCAGCTGTTGCACCAAAAATGCCGGCTATATAGTTGTGTGCATTTCTCACAGCTGCCATGGTGGATTTGCTAGAACAAAAGCTATGAGCTGTATGAGGTGTTGGTTATGCTAGTATTGGGAGCAGGTGTAATATTGGTGCAGTGCTCTCAATATGGCTGACCTCTATTTATAGCCAATCTGTTCTTCATAAAAGATAATGGCAGTAAATTGTAGCCACCTTTTCAACAAATAACATTAATAAAACGTCAAGTGTTGGGGGTAAAGGACAAGAATTATTAGTGAATATTAATTGTATGCAGTAGAAGACAGAATAAAAAAAAGACTCCAAAAGAAGTCAAAGATAAAAAATTAAATATTAGCCGCATTGAGGAAAAAAAAAAAATTATCCACATTATTTTTTCGGAGGGGTTAATAGAATAACATTTGTTTCAGCAATTCCTGTTTGGATCCGATCTAAATTATTTTTTTAACTCTTTTTTTAGGCATCTTGTACAAGCTCTTATTAAGAAATTTTGACTACAAAGGCACGTAATTGTCTATCTTGTTATTAGGATGTGTATCTACGATTCTTTTTTTTCTTTCCCTTCCCACTGCTCATACATAATAGATTATAAATGACTAGTACGGTCTTTCTAAGAAACCTCGACTATTTGTCCGCCAATGATATATATTTTTCTTGTAAAGGAAATTAAATAATTTATTTTTGTCGTTTCCAATCATGACGTATGCGTAATGTCGTAAGCGACCATACGCCAGATGGATATAGAGCAATATGTTGTACAATTTCTACTGTATAACCATAAAAGATAAAAATATTCATCTATGTATGCGGTGTCGGAGCAGACTTAATTTAGCTTTTCATATTTATTTGCTATCTTCTTCCTCACTTCTGTGTTTTTTTTTCTTTTCTTCCCCTAATAAATTGACTCCGATATGAGCAACAAGGTTGGCTCCTTTTTAATTGAGCACTTTCAGAAAAATCGTTATTTACCAAAAAAAAAAAGCCTAGTTTTTTTGTAAATTTTATCTTGTTTTCTGTTTGTACAAAATTATATGTTTATATTTTAAATATTTACAAATTTATACATTTTACATATAACTTGATAAACGAATAAATTTCTCGTTAGATACGAACCACTAACTAGTACAAAATATATATTGAAAATAACTTAAAATACTTAGTATAAATCACTTAGATACGAACCACTAACTAGTACAAAATATATATTGAAAATAACTTAAAATACTTAGTATAAATTACTTAATTTGTACACAGAATATCTAAATTTGTAGAGATTTAAAATTTAGAGGTATAATTTTGTACAAGTCAAAAAATAATATTAAAATTACAAAAATGTCATTTTTTTGCACTTATCCCTTTAGAAAAAGAATGTTTTTTAATAATCGTCGAGGATTAGTAAGTTATAATTTGGAGCTATAAATCAGAATTTAGAATTCATCTTGCACAACAAGAAATATTTAAAATGACGACACTTCAATATGTCTTTCATCTAAAACAATTACAAAGTTCGTCGTCACTTTAACTATCAAGTTACCAATAATGGCGTGAAAGACGTAAAGTTAATTTTTATATAATTATATTAATGGAACGGAAGGAAAAAAAAAANAAAAAAAAAAAAAAAAAAACAAACAAACAAAGTTCCAACCAAAAAAGAAAAAAGGAAAAAAGAATTAATGACTAATAAACTACCTCACAGACTATCTGCCTAAGCGAACACAAGGGTGCATTGAAGTTAGTATTGATGGGCGTGAGGGCCTTCTTCTCTGTCGATAGGTGGTTACCCTTATTCTGCAGCCAATTAAAAGTAACATATATTAGCAGTATCTTAAAATCTTAAAGCTTGATAATCTAAAGAAATTAAAATAGAGCCGCAACTTTTACTTTTGTTTTAAATTTTTTGTGAGTACAAAATTCAAAATTGAAAAAGTGTCCAGGCAGGACGTAAATAAATGAATAAACTAATAAAGACTATTGTATATACCTGAACGATTTCGTCCACAATTTCAGTTGAGCGCTCAAGGATGTTCTTGACAATAGCAAAAAGAGAAGAGTAGTCAAAACTACTGACAGTATTGATGTGAGTAGAGCAAATTTTCGTGATCAAGATATCGTCCGTGGAGTTAAACGGGTTTAACTCAACAAACCCATGATGAGATCGCTGATCATCATACTCGGAGGATGGCTTGAGGCTAAAACTACTACGAGCAGCTGTTGCACCAAAAATGCCGGCTATATAGTTGTGTGCATTTCTCACAGCTGCCATGGTGGATTTGCTAGAACAAAAGCTATGAGCTGTATGAGGTGTTGGTTATGCTAGTATTGGGAGCAGGTGTAATATTGGTGCAGTGCTCTCAATATGGCTGACCTCTATTTATAGCCAATCTGTTCTTCATAAAAGATAATGGCAGTAAATTGTAGCCACCTTTTCAACAAATAACATTAATAAAACGTCAAGTGTTGGGGGTAAAGGACAAGAATTATTAGTGAATATTAATTGTATGCAGTAGAAGACAGAATAAAAAAAAGACTCCAAAAGAAGTCAAAGATAAAAAATTAAATATTAGCCGCATTGAGGAAAAAAAAAAAATTATCCACATTATTTTTTCGGAGGGGTTAATAGAATAACATTTGTTTCAGCAATTCCTGTTTGGATCCGATCTAAATTATTTTTTTAACTCTTTTTTTAGGCATCTTGTACAAGCTCTTATTAAGAAATTTTGACTACAAAGGCACGTAATTGTCTATCTTGTTATTAGGATGTGTATCTACGATTCTTTTTTTACTTTCCCTTCCCACTGCTCATACATAATAGATTATAAATGACTAGTACGGTCTTTCTAAGAAACCTCGACTATTTGTCCGCCAATGATATATATTTTTCTTGTAAAGGAAATTAAATAATTTATTTTTGTCGTTTCCAATCATGACGTATGCGTAATGTCGTAAGCGACCATACGCCAGATGGATATAGTGCAATATGTTGTACAATTTCTACTGCATAACTGTCACGACCCAAAATCCGAGCTAGTGGCAGAAGGAAAATTTTATAAAGGTGGGAAATTCCTTAATTTATTTGAAAAGTGTCAAAAGTTCTAGTTTTTATAAAAACAGTCCATTTAAATAAAATATTTAGAATTTCATCCCGTGAACCACTCCCACAGTTCGTATACACCACCAAACATAAATTGAACAACTACTTAAAAACATGAAATAAATTTCAAAATCCATCATCATCATCATTCACAACAGATATCCAATATCAGAATGGCATACATAAGTTTACAGATAAAATAGAAAGCAGTAATCTTGGTTCAATGCTAACACAAAATTCCAAATAGTCCAAAGACTATGACAACAAACTCCTAGCATTACCAAGAAGCGAACTGCAATCCCGATAACCTCAACTCCTCTTGATCACCAAAATCGCACTGGACACCACCTGAGAAGGAAGGTAAGGGGGGTGAGTATACAATGCCCAGTAGGAAAATAGTTATCTCGGGAAAAAATAATTCAGTGATGGGAATCTCCTGCATGGTTAGTTCAAATCCAAAACATACACACACGTATATATATAATCCAAACCGGGAGCCAATATATATATATAACAGTGTAATAAAAACCATCACTCCATATGCACATGACAGAAATCAACCCATACCCATGAGCTTACATCCTCCCATCTGTGGAAACCCAGGATGATGGTACTAAGTGTACCTAACAGCCTGCCTGATACCTAAGCCCATACCCGGAGGGGACACCCATGTGTCGCCTACCAAACCTGGAGGGGCAACCGAATTGCCTACACCTGCCAAATGGGGAGGTAATCAGAAGTAATAAGATCTTGCGCAAGTTTACGGACTTTTACCGACGGTGGGGCATGCTGCGCCACACTGTAAAACCCACGATGCTAACACGGTGTTCATGTATGATCCTATGACACGTGCAATACAGAACTGAAGTGTAAAAACTACTGTACTCTGGTTTTTTCAATAAAACATGCATAATAGGGTTTTATAGAAAAACGGGCAGCATAACGGTCCTATTTTTGATATACCCAAAATAACCTGTACACAGCAAATTCCCAAAGCAGTACAGTATATATCGCATAGCCAGATTCTATCACATATAATTCAAATCATTAAAAACACACTTGTTCTTATATGTTGCAGAAAATAAGTTTTAACTCAAAAACGGTATAAAACGAAGGTAACTAAACCCCTACCTCAACAGAATAGCGACACCACGCTATTAGGTCCTTAAAGTGTCGTTAACGATCGCCCGGAGGTTCAGGAACCAATTCCAAGCCCTCGATCGTCCTCGTGCGAAAAATCAACTTTCTCACCAGAGCTTCAATTCCACAAACGGACCTCTTCACTGAATTCCTAGCATCCAAAATAGCTAGGTTAGACATATAATTTGTTCAATTCGAGTCTGGGTCCACACCGGACCGGTGGCAGGTAAAACGAAACAAAATCTCGACAGTCCGATCTCGATTTTTGTGCCGATCACCAAACTACACAATATATATATATATCAAACTTCTCCATTTTCCGAGTACATTCCAAAAATGCAATCAAAAATACAATCCAACGGCCGGATCGAAAACTAAAA
>JXTB01000065.1:58385-119268 GCA_002914805.1 Parasponia andersonii
AGATTAGTGATTTAATTTAATGATAAATGATGAAATTAGGTTAGAATAAATGTTGTAAATTAATTAAAAATATGATATAAATAAAATTACCACACTTCTTAAATTGATTAAAATTAATAAATGATAATAGGAATCATTAAACATATTAATAATTTTAATAATTGAATTTAATAAGATTAAATAATAATAGTACAATATTAAAGGTAAAGGCACAAAACTCTAAGAAATGCTAGAACGACTAATTTCACCAATATTTCAACATGACGTACATGCTTGCTGCTTGATGAGAGGAATCTGAAAAGAGTAGGAATAGTGTTAGTTAAAATGTGCAACTACAAACTATACTCAGATACTCTCGTACAAGTACACAAAGTCACAAGTAATATAGATTTAAGAGTTAGAGTATCGAATCCACGAGAATTAATTACTAAGTCTAAGCTAAGTATTAAAATTGGTCAATCCTAACTTTATCCAAACAACTAAAATATAGGTTTAAGAGAAATAAAATAAAGCAACTAAACTAGTATGCAAAATAAATGAAAGTATGTAATAAAAAAAAATGTCTAAGTTTACTAATTCTCCAATCTTCTTTTAAACACACAATTTTCTAATTTCCCCCTTACATTAATTAATCTACTAGAGTTATCAACCGAGAATTCAAATGCATTCACAAACTCCTTTCTAAGATATAAATGAAAATACCTAGAGAAGCTAATATATTTGTGATATCCCGAATTCCTAAATGACACCCAATTCCTCACCAAAAAAAAAAATAATAAATTAATTAATTAATTAAATTAAATAGTCAATAATAACATGACTCTACATCATTTATTTTAAAATTATATGTGTATTATTAGATAAGCATAAATTATTTCATAGAAGTTGAGTTGAGAATTTTAAATATTTGTATTATAATCTTTATTTTGTGAGTATTGATTATCATTCACTAAGTAATTTTATAGTGAAATACTCATAACACAATCTCTCGTATAATTCTGACGTGTATTAAGTCTTTTTTTTCAAAAATGGCATAAATTTTTGTATTGCTACCTATTATAGTTCTTCATTATATATAGCGTGACTAAGATAATTATTTTATGCTAAAAAAAAAAAAAAGAAGAAAAGTGTGATAAGATGTACAGATTAATATCTATTTTTAATATAAAAAGATGTGGTGATAAGAACCTTACTTGACTTGGTAACTATTTTGTGTAAAATTATTTTCAATATATTTAATTTCTAGCTAAGTTTGACATGCTCACACGTGATTAGCTAATGTGCATACTTGAGTTCAGTAATTGATGAATAAGCATGTCTCTATATATCTTTTTATCTTAAATTTTGTATGTATATGAATAATAAATATATATTAGATTACTTTCCGAAAGTATTAAAAAAATAAAAAATAAAAAAAAGATGAAGCACCGACTATGTTAAGTCGGCAGCTTCTAGAAGAAAATAAGTATTATATTTAGCTTTACAATTGCCATTACCGTATGAGTGTATATCAGTTTCCTCATATTCTCTAACTTGAGTAATATATATTCTCCACAATCCGTTTAAATGCATGTACTCAGAGTCAATACATGGTTGTCATAAAGTTGTTGATAACCTTAACTTCATTTAAGGTAAGAAATTTGCTTTATTTATATCCCTGCTAATAGGTTGAGTTGTTTACATATACTTATATACATCTACGCTTTAGTTGTTAATTAGAAGAGGAGTTCAGGTATAGCTTTTAATAGGCTTTCAATTAATTAAGATGTTAAAGTTATTTACTCTCATATGTTTGAGTCTTGATATCCAAATTTCTACTTGAGATTAATTATTTGCTACAAGTTACATGTTTATATACGTGTATTACTCTTGACGAGAAAAGTATTGTACAGATGTGATATTGTTTTGGAATGCTTTTATTAAGTTAATCTATTATATAATCCAATATATCCCTTATTTGTAGCAATACTAAGACATAAATTCAATCATGGTACTTATTTGGTGATTTGGCTAAATTAACACAAGCACACAAAACATGAGAGGAAAGTCTAGGATAGGTTTATGTAATCACATTTGGTTGGACCTTGTAGTAGCGTTATAGTACTTTAGTTTTATTGATTCAATTATTATTTTTTTTTCTTTTGTACATGTAATTGTCTAATTATTTCTATAAAACTACGAAAGGCAAAATAAATTCAACAGAATTGGTAAATTATTGTTAACTTTTATACTTAGTTTGGTCATTTATATTCTTCAATCATTGGTTGGTGTTTCAAATTTCATGCTTAGAAGAACATAAAATAAAAAAATAAAAAAAAAATAAAGCGAAAACAATTTTAAACAAATTCATCATATCGACTTATATAGTATTATACATTTAGTGACCAAAAATATATATGATTGACTAAATATTAGGAACACATCAGTTGTACTTTGAGTAAAGAGTATTTCACAGACAAAGGTTTAAAAGCTCGAATTCGAGGTAAGTAACGTTACACCTGCAATGTAAGAAATTCTTTATTTACTATGAATGTAAAATATTTGGATATGTGTATGTACGTATCTGTTAGTCAGTCTTGCATAATACATTAACACGTGATGTATTTATATTACCCGACGAGTATTGGTGAATAGGGTGTGGCAGGCCAGTGCCCAAATATGTGATATGGTTCCTTCGGGAATACTCTGGTCCTTTCGGGGTCACTATGGTTCCTTCGGGAACACTCTGACGGTGGTATGGGGTGGACCTCTGCTATACACAGAGGGGATTTTTAGGGCTCGAGACCTCCATATAGCTCATGATATGTTATACGTTCTCTGAGTGGCTCAGTATGCAATTCATGGTCTTCTTAGGCAATACAATATACACAAGGATCCTAATTATATAATTATTTATTTTCTGTCATGTGCACTCTGCATCTGCATACATTACTTACTGAGTTTTTTACTCATTAATATTCTTACATTGCAGAAGGTACGGATGTTATGTGAGTTGGAGGAGGAGCGCCGACTTTCCGACCGCGGCTTGTGTATATAAGTATTTTGACGCTATGGTTTCTGATAGACGATTTTGTACCTATTATGTGTGTGTACATTATGTAAATTTCATGAGAAGCCCACTTTGAGAGGGTGTATATATATATATATATTGCAGTATGTATAATTATGAGTGGAGTTTTTTTTCTCCTTCTAAAAGGTTAAAAGATTTAAATTTTCTCCTATTTTATCAATTCTAAGTCGAGTAACATCTCTCGATCTCACTAAATATTTATACAAATACTCTTACGTACGTGAGTAGAATCGGGGGATGTTATAATGTTACTCCTAATATAAATTGATTAGATTTATTAAATTTAGTTATTCTCACACAAAGGTTGCACAAGTCATAAAGGTATATTCCTATCCTATATAAACTTACCCTAAACTAAGTAATCCTATGTTATTTCACTTAAGTCCAAATTTCTAATATCCTTTCCAAGCTCATAGAAATTTTACTCAATAATCTATTTAGTGATCAATTAAATAGAAGCAATAAGCACAAAATAAAACAAATAATTCAACAATGGATTTAATTAAAAAAAGAAGAGAGAAATAAACAAACATAATTTACTAGGTTGGTTCATATAGTAAAACTAGACAAAGAATATTTAGTTCTTAATATAAATTGAGAACAGTAGTATTTCAATACAATGAAATCAAGAAATAGAAATATTAAAGAGAAAAGAGTTTTAAAATTCTCCCTCTTTGAAGAGTTTGAAGATATTCATGGAGGTTGTCAGTCTCCTCCTCCAAACTTGGTTTTTGCTCTCTTGAATCCTCCCTCAAAGATTTGTTCTCAACAATATCACTCTCTAAATATGAAAAATATAATGAAAAACTCTCAAGAAAATGAAGAGAAAAAGCTAAGGACAAACTATGGTATTGATGTTGTGAAGGAAATCAAGAAATAGAGTTGGTTGGAGCATGTCTTCATCTTCTTCTTCCTTTTTTTTCCTCTCTTTCCATGGCTGCCACTCTCTTTTTCTCTCTATCTCAACATGTCTTTTTCAATCTCAAATATAGGGTTTTAAAGAAGTAATTCGTACAAATATAAGACAGACCGAATTTGGACTTTTGAACTTTTGGATTTCCAAAAAGTTGATTTTGACCGTTAATTATTGACTCAAGATACAAGAGATGGCGTTGCAGTACTGGTGTGCCAAAACTACTTGAGAGTTGGCACTAGGATGCCACTTTTGGCACAACAGCGCTACTTTTCTACTAGTTTAGTACTGCGGCTTTCGGAATGCATCATTTCTTTGTGTTAGCTCCGATTTGCCTCATTTTCATTGCATTGCGATCGTATCAGATTCAACTTTGATTTTAATAGTTTGAAAAATCTTTTTGAGAGGCACAAATTTACCTCATTCTGCATCAAACACCTTTATTTCATTCTTTTATCAACATAAACAAACAAAACATTAAAACATCAAAAAAAATATTGGAAACAACTTAATTCAAGTAAGAACATAACAAAACTTAAAACATAATAATACTAGATAACTCCAATTTTATAGAGTCAACAGATGGTTATTATAAAAACTCCAATTTTATTGAGTCAACAGATGGTTATTATAAAAAGATTTGAACAACGCTCAGCAAAATCCATAGTATATTTTAATCAAATGATTGGAATGGAATCAATAGTTCTATTATTTTATATTTTACGATCTAATGTACGAGGAAAAACATTATAAAAAGACTTAAATTGGTTGTTGAAGCATAAGTCTATGCTTATTATTTTTTTATTTGGTCAACAATGGGCGGGAAAACATTAAAAAAAGACTTATAATTAATTTGGTTATTGAGTCAAAAGTCTTACTTCTTCTTTATTTGGGATTTTGATCACACGGGGGAAAACATTATAAAAAGACTTAATTTGGTTGTTGATTAAAAAGTCTTTGTTTTTCCTTTTTATTTTTTCTTGTGTTACCATTGCATTATTTGGCTAAACTAATTATGGATGATAGTGCAAAATATCATCGGATCACTGCCATTTGACTTGTTCGGAATTATGTTATACGATATAAGTATTTTGCAATTATTTAACCAAAATATGCATGTTTAAAAAAAAACGTTTAATTACATCGGCAATCAACTGATTAATCTTTTATCAAATGACTTATCAGAGTTCATAAA
Source organism: Parasponia andersonii (assembly GCA_002914805.1). Lineage (NCBI taxonomy): Eukaryota > Viridiplantae > Streptophyta > Magnoliopsida > Rosales > Cannabaceae > Trema > Trema andersonii. Next base: position 63,564 of record JXTB01000065.1, read on the forward strand.
TAAAGAATATAAAGTGAGTATTATTCACAGGAGGATTAATGAACTATTAATTACCAAAATTCTCACTAATCCTAATTTTATTCAAAATAAATGACTAACAATGGATTAAAATTGGTAAAATAAAAATAAAGAAAATCAAAGTGACGAAAACATAAATTAAATATGAAAATTAAATGAGATTTTAATCAATGAAAACGAACTCTAAGGTTTCTGATTTCGCCGTAATTAATCCTCTCCAAATTATCTATCTTATTAGTCTAAAATTATTTTCTTAATTGATAGTCCAGATTCTCTATTCTATTTAATATTATCTCTCAGTTCTTCGAAACTCAAGCAAAAGTATCCTTAATAGCCAACCCACTATATTCACTGGTTCCTATAAGGAAGAAGTTTTTTCATAGAAGGATGTAATTACTAAATTACAAGAATAATTTAAAGTGTCATAATTAAATTACATCATAGCCATAGAAAAAAAAATAAACATTCAAAAATGATTTTTCTTTAAACAAATCTGGGATTTTTTAATTTTTCGGACTTCTAGCCTAGGCTTTTGTATGAAGCCCTTAAAATATTTAGTATGCTGAATATTGGGATTCCTTGAATTTTTTGTTTTTTAAGTTATTATAATGATAGCCAATTAAATAATAACTTTCATTCTCAAATGAACTATTTTTATATACCCACCTTTGAATTTTAATTTTCCAAAAAATCTTTTAGACAATAATATTAGAGAGCATCACAAGTAGAAAAAGAATATGTCAAATAATTGATCCTTGGTCACAAAATTTCCTAAGGAAAGTGTATGTAATTCATTGAAATATTGTAATTATTTTCAACTCCTACACTATAATCTCATGTAGTCTCTAAATAGTTATGTAGGATAAAGATTTTAAAAAAATTGATGAATGCAATATTGTTAATTGGAGAAATAAATGCCAAAAGAACAAAAAATAAAAAAAGGTTAGGGACTGAAATGTTAAACAACTGGAACAAAATTGATTAATAGCACAAAATTTCTTTTATTCAAATAATCTAATAGAATTTTGGATGAAATATGACTAAAGAACTAATTGTGCTAACAAAAAGATATGTTAAGTATTTAAATACCCAAAAAAAAAAATGGAAAAAGGGAAAGATTCTTGGGGACCAATATGCTAAACAGATAAAATGTTAGAGACCAATGATGCTATTATTATGATTTATTTTCCTTATTGGATGGAATCGCCACAAATTTAAATAATGTATTTCTATTTTATCTAACTTATTTTACCATAATATGTTTTATCATTTTTATTTTGATTGATGTGTCTCTCTTTTATCTAATTTATTTGCCATAATATTTAATGTCATTTTGGCATTTTTACTATGATTGAGTTTTTATGGGAAAACATTGTTTAACAAAAGTAATGGTCATTCAATCTTTAACACTCATTTGAGTTATTTAACATAATGTGAAGGTCAGATTTGATTATGATTTGTTTTCTAAATCAAGAAGCACGAGAAAGGTGACAAGTAAAATATTCTTTCCTTGGTTATATCATTATCTTTAACACTCGTTAAATAACAAAAATTAAAGTTCTAATATGCTTATGTTCTACAATGGTCTTGTTTCTACTAATCTGCATAAATTTTTGATATTAGGCTACAATATTCATGATTGAGTAAGATGAACCAAAAGACAATAGGCTACAATCCAAATACAAAACATAATCTGTATTGGATTGTTTTGTCCTTCATTTAGTTTTAGCTATATCTTTTTTCCCTTTTCTTTTCTGGAATACCAAGTAATTATATTTTCCATCAGTGATCTAGTACTTTACATAAAACCCTTTTTTTTTTTTTTAAATTTACAATAGTCCAAAAAAAATACTTTTTACAAATGTAGATTAGAAGAACGAGAGCATTATCCTAAAGTAGCAGGAAACAACACAAGCAAGATCATGGTAAGCACAAACTTTGTTGTCATTTTCATCTATTTTTATCGGGGACAAAAAAGTTATTCTAATCTTCATCATAAAGTCTTCAAAATTAAAAGTTGCTCAACAGATTTACAGGGGATAGATGGTCCTTGAATATTGTTCGAGGCCAACTAAGAAGTAAGTCTGATCTTTAATCTCTTGAGTGTTGATTCTTTTGTATGTGGGAGGAATAAAACACTTTTACATGGGCCAAGCTCAAATTACATTCTTTTCTACAAAAAAAAGAAAATCGAAAACAAGAAGAAGATGGGAAATCAGAGGATGTGTTCTCTTTTTACAATTCTTTCTAATAAATGTTTATTTTGTCGGGAATAGTGTTAAAAACCCTAAATAGTATCGTATATAAATAATGACATATAAATGAACAATATTTATATGTGAACAAGACTCTAACTAGTAGCTCTGGTGTTACTATTAAAATATTGACTTGGCAGAAATAATACAGAAATAATAACAAACTGCTAAAATACAAGTTGAAAAAATTTTGAAAAAAATAAATAAATAAAACACAAAAAAATTTAAAATAATTCACTAAATTTTGGTTATGATCACGAATAAAGTTACGAAAAATTTCGAGATTATAACTCACTTTTCTCTCTTAAATATAATAAAAGAACAAATAAACTTTTTTTGAAATAAGAGAAAATATTTTTCTTAATTTAGAAGAAAACAAATAAGACACTGTAGAAAAATTTCGAGAATAAACTCTCTTTTAAAAAGAAAGAGAATTAGAATTTTAGAATGAGACAAAGAATGGTTTGGACGTATTTATAGAAGACTCCCGGCTCCCATTTTCCCTTCATTTTTTTTTTTTTATTTATTGGTCAATTATGGTGACCCAACAGACACGTATACTCCCCAAAGATAGCGAAGGCCCTCCAATGCCATTTTTTTGAAGGTTAGAAAGGAACTCTTTCTACGTTCATCCCTGCTTTCCAACAAAGGGAGTTCAGGACAAAGAGCAGGTAGTCTTACAGTTGCCTGCCGCCATTCCCAAGTCCCATTAGCACAAGCCACGAACAAGCAGCAGGTTCGTGATTTCCAAGTTCCACGAGAAATTGTCATTAGATTTAAGTGAAACTTTCTTATTTTCATATTTACACTTATGAACGACATAAAGAAAAAGGATAGATAGCCTCAGCGGTCAAAAGAGAATGAGAATGACACCTCACTTGGAGTGAGCAAAGAACAATAAATCTTTTGCACAGAGCACCCTCTTGCTTCAGAAAACGAAAGGATAGATACTTGATATGTATACATGTGGTAAGAAATTTGTAGTCTAAAATGGAGGAATACTTAAAAAGCTTAGATCTTGAAATACTTGTATCCATACTCGGGGCTTGTCATACCCTCTTCCCAATCACCCATGTTACGACCTCCGAAAACTACCTGTTGGATTCCTAAATATCTGCCAGTCCGAATACAAAACAGAAGATTACCAGTCAAGCATTTCACATGTTTAAAAACTAACTTCACGAACATTCCATTATCAAAGGTTTAAGTACTGATGAATGCCTATATTGTAAGACTGTTTTACTCACTCTGAACTCAAGACTGTCAAGCAGTTAAGCAGTACATCAATGCCAAAATTGTCTGATGTACCAAGGTCTATCCTGCAAAACATTTATGTGTGACGTTAACAGCCCGTCCATAGATAAGAAAAAGAATTGCATACCATATTAGGAATCAAAATGCATCCAACTGTCCTACCAAACGCGGCCCCAGTTATCCTGAAATTCAACATCACTGATATCATGGAATGATGAGGGCATCACTTTGGAACCCTTCTCTGCATCATAGAGAGGGTCGTACTCCAAGGATGAATTTGCCAGCTGACAATTGTCAAATATTAGCATGCAACTTGTACATCAAACTTCATGCTACCGCACTCCAAGGATGAATATGACAAAATCAAACTTCATGCTATCAACGAACTATGCATCTAACTTGTACATCATAGACTTCAGCATGTCAAAGGAAAAAAGACAACTTTCTAGTGAACTTGACTGTTTAAGAAAGTCAACTTTTGTTACATGAATGTTTTAACATATAATATAGCCACTTTGTAAGTAGTATATCAACTTTTCAATCAACAATTAAAAGCTTGAGTGGTTGAATTCATGTCATGACTCAAGCATGCTTACAAGCATGAATAACCTCAGATATAAGCAGTAATAATAATATCAAGGTGGATTATTCTACAACTATTTGACGACATTCTTCATGTTCTTCACAAATTACTTCAAATATCTGAAGAAGAATATTTATCTCGTTCCAGCAGCATGGTCATCACTTTATCTCCCTAACTGAAATTTGTTGCTAAACCTAGCTCTCCAGTATTTTTTTTAACGACAATTGAAAAGTTTATCCCAAATCCATTCACCATTGGCTAAGCATTCATAAAGCCCACGTTGCAAATATCCAAAACAAGAAGACGTTATCTTAAGATCACAGAATACTGCTCTACACGTCCAATGCAGACAACCACAGAAAAAGTTTGAAGCAAAAGAACTTGGTAACCTAAATTTATGACCAACCTGAAGATTAGAAGAATTGAAGGAACCCAAGCGGCCAAGGACATACCAGGATTGAATAACCTGCACAATGTCCTCATAATTCAATAAAAAGTTTCTAAGCTTAGGAAAATCCAAACAAAACTAAATAATAAATTGAGAAATAAAAACAAAATGCCCCCTTCTTTACTATCTAAGACGTTCATAGTAACTCGAACTATAATTCAGCCGCCATAAATAGCCAAAAGTTACACGGTTGATGATCTACTTACACCACCAATAAGATCAACATCTCGATCAGACGGTGCCCCATATAGTTCAAACCATATGTAAGAATCAATTGGGTTGAAGCTGTCAGCCACCAGAAAAGATACATTAATCAGACTTGGTTCTATATGTACGCATATTCCTTTGCATTTGCAAATGATTTGTTAATTGAAGCAAAGGAGTAAGGAGACAAGACAGAAGAAAAACATTGTATGTTGAGGAGGAAAATTACTCTCTAAAGCTGACTTTGAAAGCAAGTACAGAACCGGTCTTAGATTTGAGGAAGTCTCTACCCTTTGTCCGAATTCTCTCTTCAACCTGTTAATATCATATTAATATATTCTAGATTTAGTTTTCTCACATCAGTGCACAAACCAACCATAATTCAAACTGAAAATTTGATAAAAGAAAATATAGTAAAATTGTCTAAAGTTAGTACTTAAGCGTACACCCTTTTCGCAGATCCCCATCTGCTTGTTTTAGATAATGAACGAATTTTGCCACTACATTTCAACAGCATAAGAATGAGTTTGGCCACCTTAGGATGAAACAATTCCGATAAATTGCATCAAATTCTAGAATGGTAGCACAACAAGATGCAAAAGAATACTAAAGTAAAAAGTACAATGCATAGATTTTTTTTTTTTCCCCGATAAGAGGTACTAAGGATAAATATTCTTTGAAAACCCTTATTTTTAGGAAAGAGCTGAAATATATAAGAAAAGGGATTGAGAGTATTCATACCCTCTTCCTCATAAGCTTAGGGTTTCCTATGCTATCACCAAGAACGGCTCGAAGCTCCTCATCATTTTTGCACGCATCTTGTAAAACCCTATAAACCCCAAAACACGAAGTGGGTCACTAAGCATTTCACCCAATCTCAACAACCACAGAGAGAGAGAGAGAGGGAGAGGAAGACTGACTTTGCCCAAGAAGGATAATTGTGGAGGCGATCATACTCGCGTTTCCTCTTCTCTTCCCGGATTCTCAGCAGTCTCCGGCCTCTTGCCGTCGTTCCCGACCCTTTTGCCGCGGTCGGCCCATTTGGGCTACTGCTAATTGTAATGGGGTTTTCGTCTTCGTCGTTAACGAAATCTCCATCGGAAAGAGAAGTTGCAGAGACTAAAAGGGTCGGAGGTGGCTTTAGCGGTGAGAATGGGGGCTTTTGCAAAGGGGGAAAAGAGGTAACCTTGTTCTTGTTCCATTGCCATGAACAAGAAGAAAAATGATACTGCGGTGTAGTGGCTATGGCAGTGGCGTTTGTGTACATCTATGGTGTTTCTATAGACTCTATCAACTTATGCTGTGCTACCCTGTAATGTAGACTGGCGAGCTTTGAATACAGTTTCCCCTCTAGCTTAAAAAATACATGAATTAGCTACTTCTGTGATTAGTTACAATGGTTAAGAATATAAAATTGTCTGTACTTTCAATTTTTCTTGAAAGACTATCTACTCCAATAATCCACTGATAGATACTTCCGCCCCGCTCCCAAATTTTGTACGGTCTCCTAGTGTTGGTCTTTTTTTTTTTTTTTTTTTTTAAGGAAATTTGATTTTAGACGGTAAAACTTTTATTAATAATTGTTTTATAAAATAAAAACTGAAAATTTGTGGATTTTAAATTTTTCAAAAAAATTGTAGATTTATTTAGAAAAATATCACTTTCAAAAGTATTTAAAACAATACCATTTTTTTCAAATTCATACTGTATTTTTAACAAGCGGTCAAGTTATTTAAAATAATGAGTCTAGTTATATCAAATAATTAAATTAGTTACCCCCAAATAATCTGATTAGTTTGTTTGGAGTACCTTTGAAAATTGAAAATTACCAATTTTGAAAAACAAAAGTGGAATTTTTCTGAATATATTTTTGAAAACTGTAATTCTTCTAAACAAATTTTTAGAAAATGATAAATTTCTAAATAAATCTAGATTTTTCAAAAACTCTGGCCCAATCGGAATTTTTTTATTTTTCAGACTTTGAGACTGGTTTTTTTGTTAAAAAAAAAATAGATGAATGACCAATTTTTTTTAAATTAGTTTGCGTAAATGTTCATATTTTAAAAGTTATTACTAAATGTCTATTTCTTTTAAAACTTCAATTGTGGAATATATTGTATTTCTATTTTTGTATTAAATAAACTGGATATTTAACTATAAACATTTGAATTTAGTTATATATTGAGTTTTTAGCCAAACAATAGCCAAATAACTAGTTAGTCATTTTCTATAAAAAAAAAAAAAAAAACCCCTTTTTTTCTTAATTGTACGGGCTCTTAGTCAAGGGAAATTGACCTAGCTAGTAATAATTTGGTTTCAAATGATCTTTTTGAGAGTATTTTTAAAAATGTCATTTTTAGTAGTATCACGATATTGTGTAACCTTGTCGCATTATTTATGATCATGAAATTATGATTTTTTTAGGATTAATCAATAGTCATGTCAGACAAGGTCATACAATACTGTGATATTAGTAGAAAATTTATTTTTTAAAACATTCCTAGAAAAAGTCATTCTAATCAAAACTACTACTACTTATGTCAATTTCCCCTTAGTCAAATCATCATTTTCCACTATTCATTTTAATAAGAGATAATTAATTTTTTTTTTAGTTTCCGTTTAGGCTTGTATTTTAGCTACTATTAACATTGATCTTCATACTTAAAAGTTCTAATTTATTATTTATATTTTTGAGCTAAATACCAATTTTGGCATTCAATTTATTAAAATACCTTTTAAACATTAAAATGTATATATTTTCAAAAAATTAAATTTAAAAATCATCAAAATTTATTACTACAATAACAAATATTAAAAAGTTCAAAAACCTATAATTCTTTGAATATTTATTATTTAAATAAGCTTTAAATTTAAATTATTTTTAAATATATATATTTAAAACTTAAAAAAAATATTTTAGTAAACTCAATGGTTAAAATTATTGAAACCTAATAAATTTGTTAAAAGTTTTAAATTTAAAGATCAAACGATCAAAACAATGCATGGTATAAACTTAACTAACAATCAAAATATAAGATACAAAATTGTTAGTATCCCTTTTAATATATATTTTTTTCTTTTACAAGCAAAAAATATTATATTTTTCACATAGTTTAATTTTTTTTTAACAACTAATGACTATCGCTTATTACAAATAAAGGAGAATAACTCACACACTATGGGAGTTGAACTTCCAACTTAATATCCAATTTTCATCCCATACACCCACTAAGCTAGCCTCAATGGGCCATATCACCTGGTTTAATTTGAGTAGCCATAAACTTTCTATACTACTTATTAAAATTAATTAAAGGGTGAACTATTAAAAAAAAACACCTAAAGTTTGAGTATTATGTAATTTAAATCATGAAGTTTGGACTCTGTAAAATAATACATTGAAATTAAGAATTTCTAAAAAGTAATACATTGAGATTAAGAATTTTTGAAAAATTAATACACTGGACTGACTTTTTAACCAATTTTAGTAATAAAAAAATAATAATATCATCTATTAAAATTGGATTAGTCCTTATTATTATTCTTAATTTTAAGAATATTATTATCTTTTATCAGATAAAGTTATTCAAAAAGTTAACTCAGGGTATTAATTTGTACAATTTCTTAATCTCAAGATATTATTTTACAAAATCCAAACTACAGGATTTAAATTGTAGGATATTTAGACCTCATGATATTTTTTTTTACAATTAACTCTTAATTATATATTGAATATATTAAAATTTAATCAATCATACACAATTAATAATTATGAAATAGGAGGACAATTGAAACGATCACACATACGCCAATTGGACATCTCAAAGAAAAATCATCCAAGAGTTATGGTCCTTTCTAACAAGGGATAATATTACTTTTATATCTTGTATTTTAGTACTTTTTCATTTTGTACCTTATGTTTTGGTTATTATCAACATTTGTACTTAGCTTTGAAATATGTTATTATATCCAACACTAATTTAGAATAGTTAACTTATCAAGATGATGTAATAAATTTATTCTCATATCAGTTTTTATATGATTTATTTTCAATTTTTAAAAAAATATTATGGTAAATTAACTATTTTAAATTAGTATCAGTGTATAAATTTGTAACAAATTTCAAATTTAAAAGACAATATTAGTAATAACCAAAATACAATATATAATTTAAACAAAGTGTTAAAATATAATGTATAAAAATGATATTATTTTCTCTAACAATAAACTCTTTTGTGCAAAGGAAGCGTTTGTGACCCCATGGTGGATTCTATAATAGTTGTGGCCTTTTTCGTATTTTGGAAGCTCTGGATTCAATTTATCTTTATCTTTTTTTTTTATTTTAAATTGATTAAAACAATTATTCATAGTCGTCCATCCCAACCACGTAAGTGTAAGGGTCAATTTGGTTTAATTTCTTAATAAGCTAAAAGTATTTTCCGAACAATCTGTGGGCCAAAAAATATCTGGTAAAAACCTGAAAATTAGATTATTCAATAATTTTTAACAAAACTATGGCTTTTAGATTATGCAGAAATCTACACTATCTTTTAACAAATAAATCATAATGACTAAAATACTTTTACTTAAAAGTAAAAATACTATACATTTAATTGAATTTATTTTCATATCAATTTTTTTAAAAGTATTAATATATTTAAATCATAATTGAATAAAATACTCTTCATATTAATTAAATTAAAGTAACCAAATTGATTTTTTATTGAAATTTTAAATTCAGATGAAAATAATGTAAAAGAAAATACAATAAAATAAATTTAATTGAGTAACTAATTTAATTAAGTTTATTTTCATATCATTTTTTTAAAGTATTAATGTCTTTAGTATGCACAAATATGGATAATTGTAAAAAATATTAATAAGCTCTTTCTATAAATATGCATAGTTGTATAATGATGTTTATTTTAGTCATTTAATATTTGCACAATAATTTAGTCATATAATTTACTAAATACTTTAACACAGTTTTTTTGAGTTACAATACTTTAAAATTATAGTTTGTCAAATACTCTACTACTTTATACTACAGCGAATTATTCATTCAATACAGCTAAAAGTGTTTTTCTTAAAATCTACAACTCTACCAAACTGGCCATAAGTAGCTACACTTTTTTGTCATCTCCTTGGCTCTCCCTGAGATAAAAGTAAATTACTTATAACCCTCATTAGACAGGACACGTGAGACATACGATAAAAATAAATTATCTCATATAACCCTTGTCAGATAGGGCACATGAGACGCGAAGAGGCATGTGTTTTTGACCGCATGCCCCTAATGTTAATAATCTAAAAGAAAATCCTAAAAGGAGCATTCGGAACTAAACTTTATAGGTTAAAAGGCCAGAATGACAAAAACAAAAGTTTAGAGATCGTAATAAAACTTTTCAAACAATTTGGAGACTAAAATATCATTTTAACATTTGTTCCCTAAATTAATACCCTCATTTAAAATATCTTTAAATGTATACCCTTATTGGCCACTAAAAAGAGTGAAGTAACTCTCCTCGACTTATTAAAAATGTTCAAACAATAATACATTTTATCATTGGTTTTTTTACTTTTCAATATGAAAAGAAAAAAGTGTAAAATAAAAAACAATTTCAATGAGACATATCACTATTTGAAACATTTTTAATTGATCAATGAGGGATAATTTAGTCTTTGTATTATTAAAATCGCATAATTAACTCACGTAAAATACACATTTGCACAAATTTTGAATGTGAGAATATTAATTTGTAGAAAATTAAAAATTGTTAGCTTTGCAAAAAAGTCAAAAATCAAAGTATTTTTATGTCATTATCATTTTATCTTTACTCATATTAAGCCACTGATTGTTCTTGGATAAATTCGACCTGTATTAGATTGTTTCGTATTACAACTTCAAAATGATATGTATATGTTGCTACAAGATTGGACTCAATCTGATTTTATAGTGTCTTGTTTTAATATGATAGGAATATCTGATACATTATTCTTATCACTTCTCTTCCCTACCTAGCTTATAACGTCAAAGATGACGTTGCATTCAATTTTCTATATGAAGAAACTTTCAGTCTTATATGGTATTAAAATGGAGGATAGTGTTGTTCCGAAGTATAAATTAGAAGGGAAAAAAAAAGGGGGGAGGGGAATTTATGGCACAATTAATGGTACTTGAATTATTTAATTTGTGACAATTCAGTTTATAAATTTTCTGATTTGAAATAATTTGGTCTATAAACTATCTAAATTGCAAATTACTATTAAATTTTTGACCAAAAATACATGTGAGGAGCACGTACTTAGAGAAAAAGAAATATGCGTTATTTGTATTTTTTAGAGTTCTTAAAACAATAAATTTAAAAGAAAAAAAATTTATGTTATTATTCATTTTTATCCTTAAAACTTCAATTATCTTTTGAGATCTCTCATTGTTTTGAGTCAAAAATTTAACAATAGATTATAATTTAGTTAATTCAAATTAGAAAATTTAGTAAATTTAGTGGCTTAGTTTACACAATTATAACTTATAACTTCGAATGTAGAATTACCACTAGTTGGATAACTAATGAATGCAACTCCCAAAAAGGATAGCAAAAAAAAAAAAAAAAAAAAGGGAACTTTCGGACCGGGCCGGGCAAGCCCCTTTTTCTGAGGAACATGGAAAGGATAGATAACTATTACAGTGTACACTTTTTCTTTTTCGCCGAAGAGTGCACACTTTGTTTATATCTCTAGATTAAGGTCTCTATTGGTTCCCCAAATTACTGGGAAAGTCTCGCTGTAGTCATTTTTTTTTTTTTTTTTGGGTCCTAAATTATTAAAAAATTTCCCAGTTGAATCTTTTTGTTAAGGAGCACCCGTGTTTTCTGTGCCCCAATATTAATTTTATTTATTTCAAAAAATAACCATATTTGGGAGACGTTCTGAAATGCATTTTTGTCTATTCAGTCATCCAATGCATTTCATTTTAATTTTTTCTTTCAGCTTTTGATAAATAAAATAGGAGGAGCATGTACTGTTAAAAATGCAACAGAATACAGCAAGAAAAAAAAAAAAAAAAAACACTAACAAAGAACACTTTTAATAGATTGAATTTAAGGACCAAAATGAGATTTTTGGGGCCAACAAAGTCATTAATCATTGTATCTCTTGTGACTATCTAAGCTAGTATCTTCAAAACCAGAAAACCATGAGACCACGTTTGTGAAGACAAACAAAAAAGCTTGGCTTCCTCAAGGATTTTATTGAATCATGTTTGGGAACATGCAATCTGAGTCTTTAAAACCGAGACATCACGAGCTTAGACACTAATTCAAATGGGATGAGGCTGTACTTATGGAGATGACTAGGAAATTGGCTTCAATACATACACTTTGCAGCCATGGGAATTCACTGTAGCTGTTATGCTTCCAACGAATCTATTCTTCAGTGTCTTGTGCTGCAAGAAGTAGATGCATACTTGTTAGAAGATACCTTCAAAAGATTTTGAGGCCTTTTAGCAAGATAGTTATAATCTATATACCTCCCAGAGATCTCTTGCTTCTACAACACTTTCTGGTGGAATTCCAATGTCATCCCATTGGGCTGTAATCGAATTACGCTGAGGGCCTCGGTTGAGTAGAACTACAACTACCCTGTATCCTGACAGAGGCCCTGCCCATATCTGTTGCCAATACATAAAAACATGTTCTCATTTAAACCTCTCAAGGAAGGAGAAGACTAGTGTTTAAGCAAACTTTCACTAATTTTACCTCAAGATCCCCTTCCATTCTGACTTTTTTGGCTTGAACACCAAGTGGATCTATTTTCGGAATCGGCATAATGTCACTCATCAGATAGCCATTAATGCATGATTAAGTTCAATCAGTAGGAAGAATAAGAATACCTTGGTTCACAGCTATGACCTCTTTATTAGCAATGATCTCCATTGTGTCTTTTGTCACGTTCCTCACATCACAACCAATAAGAAGGGGAGCCTGGAAGATCATTTACATGTGAATAGCTGATAAAAATTATGCAATTAAGGTGAAACAAAACTGTCAAGCAGAAGATGAAGACTAAAATACCTTGGAAATGGCCCATAAGCTGAAATGGACTATGTATTCATCTTTTGTCATTCCTCCATTTCCAACCTCAAGCATGTCAGGATCTGTAAAAACAAGACAAAAAATCTTAAAACAATCTAGAATAATTTGACTGGCGATGATATTATGTATTTGGTAAAACAATTCTGTAACAAGAAAAATCATGCTGACCATTCCAACCACCAGGCCTTGCAAGCACTGCATATACTTCATTCATGTCTGCTCTAGAGACCATACTGGCAAAGGGAAAAATGCAAAAGGAATTATTTGGGGATTTTCGGCTGCAAGTAAAATTTCAAGTGAAGGCTTATAATTTTACCTTTCCCATGTATCTGAAATGTCACCAGTAGTTCTCCAGCTATTTCCCACCTTCGCGCCCCATAGAGCAGGGTGCAAATCTCCCCTAACAAAGAAGAAAGAAATAAGTCTAACCAAACAATTAAAATATAAACACCAGTAACCAAAAGAAAAACACAAAAAAGCCATAGCTGTTGACTACAGTGATTACCATTCACAGAGGGAAAAGAAGATTGGGCGTCCAGCTTTCATTAGAGCTCGGGTCATTACAGGATACCTATATGAACAAGGGAAAAACTTGTTTATAACAGAAGTACAAAAGAAGAAACTAGGACCTTGACGAAGATGATGACAGTAAACCGGAAGCAATGCGGTTTACCTAACAGTTGGTTTTGAGCCATCGTTGTAACAGTTATCATACTTCAAGTAATCTATGCCCTGTAAAGAAAATGAATAAATTCAGGACCTGGAACCAAAATGAAGAAAAGTAGTAGTTGTTTCCGGAATACAAACCCATGAAGCAAAGGTTTTGGCATCATGTTCCTCGTGACCAAGTGAACCAGGCATGGTTTTGCTACAAGTGAAATACCTGCAAGGTATATTTGAATGTCACACATTTTAGTTTCAGCTAGTATGAGAATTAATTAACCAAGCAGAACATGTTTGTGATGAGGTGTCGCAAGTAATGTTACCCTGCATCCGAATAGATTCCCAACTTAAGACCTTTGCCATGAACATAGTCTGCAAGAGCTTTAATGCCAGAAGGAAATGTTGACTTCTTAGGCACTAGAGAACCCTGAAAATGAAAAATTTTCTGTTTATCTGTTGATATTGAATAATCCTAAAAAATGAACTTGCTCTAACGATTTAAATGAAACTGATACCGTGTTGTCTCGAGCTATTTCAGCCCAGCAATCATCTGAAAAAATAGAGAAATGATGTTTTTATCAGACCGGGAGACAAATCAACAAATTAGGAAAAAAATAAATTTTTGTAGTAAATTAGATAGAATAGAAAAAGCAGGATTACATGCCTATATTAATATAGGTATATCCAAGTTTAGAGAGACCAGTGGAAACAAGAGCATCAGCTGTAAAACCAAGTAAACAAGAAATGTTATTAACTGCAGAATATAAAAAATAAGCAACTCATTTACATCAATTTGTCGTATTCATTATTACGCTTTGGCTCCTTGAAAAACTGTCTCAATGTGTAAGACTTAAGACCCAAAAGAAAGCCTTTGATCAATCGAAGTGATTCCAACTATTCCACTTACCTGTTTCTCTGATCATTTTCTCATCAATATTGCAGCTAAAGTGATTCCAACTATTCCACCTATCCATGAAAATTACAAAGAAATCAAAAATAAGAAGTTTTAAACCCCACAAGTGCTTTTCAAAAGGACTGAAAATTGGAAAAAAAGAAAGAACCCCACACATTAGAAAAGAGAAAGGACAAAGTGTGAAAAATAAGAAAGTAAGCGATGATAAGAAAGGGAAATAAAGGGAATGACCACGTTGAAATACTCATCAAGTCCAAGTACAGTACCTAGCTAATATCTACCAATCCAAGATTGACCATAATACAAAAGATCATGGTTTGTCTAGTTTTGACAATTTTTTTTTTCCATGTTTTCTTAAGCAACCAATACTTCATTGCCAAAGAGGGTGAAGAGAATCATCTCTTCGGCAAATTTATGAACAATTTTCAGACAAAACTTCATATCAGACATAGAGGGACCAATAATGATTCAAATGATAACATTTCATTGTTACTACGATTGATAAAATATGGATAAAAGGCAGTAATACAAAAGAAAATCAAATGATATTTTGGGAACTTCTTTTAATATGGTAACTAAAACGGGGAGGCCTTTATGTTAAAGCACATGGAGATGTCTGCAACTACATATGCCAAAAACATCGCTCTTCCAACAAAAACCCTCTTCCTCTATCCTCTTTTAACTACGGAGAAAGAGACATGGAGGACCTGAGGTGAACAAAGAACTGTCACCGACACAAACCACTAGTTCTTCATTGATCGATCAAACCAACCAAAGAGTTTAGAAACCAAATACCATAATCCAAGAAAAAGTAAAAAAAAATTCTGACAAGTGAGAGAGGGAGATAAGAGCTGAAGAGTTCTTACCCCATGGGAGGAGTCCGTCCAAGACCGTTAGCAAGCAAGTTTCTTCTAAAGTGTTCCCCTTCAGCATCAAAACGCTCCACTTTTGTTGTCGTTGAGAAAGAAGAAACACCCACCACCATTGATGATTTCACAAGTGAGATTACCATTATATGAACCACCATTGCAGCCATTTTGATATTTGGAGTTTGTTCACCAGCCCTTTTCCTCATTTTCACTACTGAAGCTGCTTACTAGTCTGTATCGGACTCTGACTACTCTCCTGTTTGCTCCTATGACCAAATAAAAATAGTATCAATAATTCAATGTGATTTGTATTAAATGTGGTACATGTATAAGATGAGGTCTACTCTACTTAGAGAGATAACAGTCAGTGAAATAATGTATTTATAATTGAGCTTCAGGACTTTTATTCTTGTAATGCCAAATATGCCCTTCTCTTCGCTTTTCAGTATTATTTTCAGTATTTTCATACTACTAAAAAGCGCTTTTACAAACAGGATTCAACTTTACCCTAACAAGATTCTCTAGCTCGGTTATTGTCTTACATTTTTTTTTTTTATTATTATTGAAATGTTGTTTTTGTTTTAATTAGATTGCAACTAAAAGATTGAACATCAAATTGCTACAAGTCTAGTAATGAAAAGTAATTTGAATTTTAAAACTTGAAGTCATAATATTCATATTAATAGAATCCATATGAGTCTATGTCAAATATATTGTAGTACAATTAGAGACTAATTAGAGACTAAAGAAAGGAGGGTAAGTAGTGACTAGTGAGTGGGTAAACACGTGACCTTTCTTAAACAATACAAGAGCAAATCATTGCAATTAATACAGACAAGACTATTAGCTGGAACTCAAGCTTCGAAGTTTACGAAATTTCGCGGAGAATCGGGGCCAACAACAACACATGATTCATGCATTTCGAAAACTAATCAATGGCTTATTTATTTGATACTTCCTCATAAATTAACGTATGACGTTATGCACATAGTGTTGATTTCCATATAATGCATATCATGTTATATAATATAGATATACACCTAGTTACTATGAACATTTGACACGAAGCAAAGAATTAAAAGCACTTAAATACTTGAAATGAGGACTCAAAAAAGAAAAAAAGAAAAAAAAAAGAAAAAGAGATTTGAGTTAAAACTGTCTTGTAAAGCAATATTAATGGAATATATATGCACGTGAATTTAGTCTCAAATTTTGGAGGATACGAGGAAGGGAATTAAGTCATAGATAAACTGAATTAGAACTATACTAGAAATTACTTGGTACATGTTCTTGACATCAGACTATATCAAACACTATCATATTGAAATAAAATGTGGTATTTACCTGTTTACAAATAAGTATCATGATAAATTAACTTTAGAAAATTTAACTTCTAGTGCGTAGAGTTTTCTTCCCATTTTGTTCTAGCAAAAGCAAAATGGACTTCGAGACTAGAAAGAAAAAAAAAAAAAAAAAAAAAAAGGCGAAACTGAAGTTTAGACTAAAATTAAAGAGCGAAAAAAGAGGAAAATAAAAAGTTAGTGTTTGACTAGTCTAGAATGGACTTGTTTTAGGTTCAGTAGTTGCACATTAGAATCAAGAAAATACCCAAAACCGCGGTCCAATATAAAATTCTTAATCATAGCAGATCCGGGTCAAAATTTCGTACTTAGATCAACCTTAATTCAGTTCAAAAACATAGAAAATCATTAATCTATCTTGAAGTCCAGAAGAAAATAATATGGACTATATAATAGTTTCTCCTCCACGTGTAGATGTAGAGTGTAGAAGGAAATAATTATTTTCTTAAAAGGTAATTGACCAAAAGAAAAATAAAATTTAAAGACCAAAAAAAAAAAAAAGAATTTGGACAGTTCCATTCCAATACGCAGTGACCAATTTCCTTTGTTGTTTAATTTTTATTTCTCACCAAGAGATGTGGGAGTGACATGGATGTGGTATCCAACTAAGTTATCTTTCTTTTTATTTTTGCTTTATTTTTTGGTACCATACTATATGGTAGGCATCATATTCTATGGTCCCAAATCAAACCAGTCAAGGGGGAAAAAAAGGTTATGAGATCAGGGAATTAGGAGGAATCAAAATACAAAAGTGTCAATATAGAAGAGGAATATGCTTTAAGCATCGTTATAAATATCAAGGAAGACTCTAGACTCTAATCATCGATCATATAATGGACTTAGTTTTCACTTTTCAGCGTTATGATTTTATTCTTTTTCTGCATATCTTGATAAGAACAATACCGATTTGATTATTAATTTTGTTTGTTCGCTAATTTTTGCCTAACAAGTTGGTGGGACAAACCTCCATTAACCCGCTACAAAAAAAAGACTTGGGACCTAGGTAGTGATAATACTACCTAAATAAGAATCGAGTCACATAAAGTCGATTGTGATAGATGCTCAAGTACTTAAAGAATCTTATGCCTATAAGTTAATCATATGAGTATTCAGCTCCAAAAAATATAGTTATGGGAATGACACTTACCTGATACATAGATTAGTCAAAACTTTAGGTTTTTTACCCGACTACTGAGAGGAGTTTGTAGGAACATTGATTCTGCATGGTATATAGGAAGTAGTACACTTACCCACAACTTGGGGAGGAGCCAAACTAGGTTAGATGAATTGCCCCCTTAAATGTTTATATAAACTTTACTGCTATATGAGATCTTATTTCTTACTTTGCTACGCCATTAAGATTTTTGTTTCTAGTTTTGTCCCTACTTTATGAGATTTTATTTCTATTGTCCCTTATAGTTTTTATCATTTTTCAGTTGAAGTACATTATGAGGTTTATCCTCTACTTTGACCCCATTGATCAGATGTGAAATGTCAATTCTATTCCTTAGATCCATTTAATTTACTTTCATTTTCTATTCAATTTTGCATTGACAAGTAAACAAAGGCAGGCATCATTTTGGGTGCCACCTATTGAATCAACTATGGCATCAATATTGGTGTCGCCTTATTATATTGACCATAAAAAAAGGAAGAAAAAAAGAATGGGGTAGAGAGAGAGGGATTCACCTATAAATACCTTTTTCCTCCTCCTCAATTCTCATCTCATTTCTAAATATCTATTTTTCTCTTAAGACAGAATTCAAGCTTAGAAATTCTTCTTAAGTATTCCACTTATTTTCTCTTAAATTATTGAGAGAATACATTCTCCAATTTCAAGAAAGAGGGGTTCTTTTGTTCTCTTCTTCTATTTAGAGATAAATGAGTTATTATCTCTTTTTTATAGTGAAATTTTTCATGGCCTTGTCTGTGAACGTAGCTTAAAATTATGTGAACCGCGTTAAATCTTTTGTGTGCCTTATCATTTTTATTTTGTCCAATTTTTTTCAACTCGTATTTTAGTTGTGTGTTGTTATTTCCACAAAGCCGATCTCCTAACAGTGGTACTAGAGCTATTGGTTAGAGTACTGTTTACATATACATACTATTCATTTATACAATGTTGTTCATGTATAAATTACTATCCACGTATACTATACTATTCACATATATAGTACTGTTCATATACAGTGAAACTGTGGTAACTAAATAAATCATGTTGAACAAAAATGATCAACATGATAGTAAAATTCGATATTGAGAAGTTCAATAGAAATAATTTCTCTTTATGAAAAATGAAGAAAAAGGTAATCTTGAGAAAAGATAATTGTCTAACAGCAATTAGAGAAAGACATGTTGAGATTACTAGTGACAAAGGTAGGATGAGATAGATGGCAATGATGTCACTAACTTATGTCTAATACTAGCAGATGAAGTTCCGTCGAGTATTAAAGAGAAGAATTCAATCAAGGAGATATGGTATATATTAACAAAGCTATGTCAGGCCAAGTCACTATGCAATAAAATTTTCTTAACTAGAAGGCTTTACACCATTCGGATAGTGGAATAAATAATGGTGACTGGCCACATCAATACCCTCAACACTATTTTTACAACTCATAATAATGGAACATAAGATAGACGATAATGAATGTGCAGAAATTTTACTTGAGAGTCTACCTGATTCGAATGATAATCTCATCATAAATGTGACCATCAATATACTACAACTCTAGTTTTTAACGATCTTATAGTTATTACTCTTGAAGAAGAAAATTGGCGTAAGAACAAGGAAGTCAAATTGACAAGTTCACAGTAAGCAGAGGCTTTGATAATGAGAGGGAGATTAACAAAATGTTGCTCAAATGGGAGTCAGAGTCATGGTAGATCAAAGTTAAAAAATAAGAAGACTGTCAAGTACTATCACTATTGCAAGAAAAGGCACGTTAAAAGGGAGTGTTAGCAATTTGAGAAAAATGTAGAACCCAGAGGGAAGGACCCTGAATCATCAAATACTTAGGGAACGTTGCAAGTACCTCAGATAATGGAGAAATCCTGTACAACGAAGCAACAATAGTTTCTAAGGACAGAAGGCAGCTCATTGATGTTTGGTTAGTGGATTCATGAGCAATATAATACATGACTTCTTACAGAGAGCACTTTCATACATATGAACCTAGCTCTAGAGGATCTGTGTTCATAGGTAACGATCATATATTAGAAATCATTGGGATTGATATCATCAAGATAAAGAAATATGATGACACAGTTTATACTATTTAAGAGGTGCGACATGTGAAGGGCTTTAAAAAAAATCTATTATCTTTGGGACAATTAGATAATCTTGATTACAAAATTCATGTCAAGAATAGGATAATGAAGATCACGAAGTGCACGCTTGTAGTAATGAAAGTAGAGAATATCACAATAAATCTATATATGCTTAAAAGAGATATACTGATGGAAGCGAAAGCATCAGTTGCTTCAACAAATTCTGGAAAAGAATCAATGATGATGTGATATAGTAAGCTCGGCCATATGTAGGAACGAGACTTGAAGATTCTCTCTGAATGAATATTAGTTCCTAGTCTCACAAAAGTATCTCTACCCTTTTGTAACCATTTTGTCACAAGAAAGCAACATAGATTAAATTTTAGAATATCTAGTTCTAGACTTGGTTCACGCTGATGTTTGGCAAGTACTAGTGATATCCTTGGAGGACCTAGATACTTTATATTTTTTTATTGATGATTACTCTAAGAGATGTTAGGTGTATCCTACCAAGAGGAAGGCAGATACATTTTCAGTCTTTAAAATATTCAAAAACTAGATAGAGCTTGAATCTGGAGAGAAGATCAAGTATTTGAGGACAGACAATATAAGAGAATATACAAATGATGAATTTGATAAATTCTGTCAACAAAAAAAGTATTAAAAGGCAGTCGGCATATGCTCCTCAGTAAAATAGAGTAGCTAATCGAATGAATGGAACCTTGTGAGAAAAAACATGAATAATATTGAGAGTTACAGGTCTACCCAAGATATTCTGGGCAAAAGTAGTCAAAATCGCTTGTTATATGATTAATCGGTCTCAATCAATAGTGATTGATCTGAAGATACTGATAGAGATGTGGACTAGTAAGCCAGTTGATTATTATCGCTTATATACATTTAGAAGTCCTGTATATATAATGTATAATACTCAAGAAATCACAAAACTAGATTTAAAGTCCAGAAAATATGTATTCTTAAGATATGCTGATGAAGTTAAGGGGTATCGCTTATGGGATCCCACTGCCCATAAGTTTATCATCAGCATAGATGTGATATTTGCATGAAATAAACTAAAAGATAAGAGAAACAATAGCAATCCATAAACTATTATAGTTCAGGTAGAAAAGAAAGTTGAAAATTTAGATTCTTCCGAAGTAGCACCAAAGTACAATGTAGAAGAACCAATCGAGAAAGAGGCTTCTAAAATTCGTCGGTTAACTCGTGAGAGAAGACTATCAACTTGGCACTCAGATTATGTCACTGAGAGTAATATTATATACTGCTATCTAACAAAGGATGTAGAGCTAATAACTTTCCATAAGGCTACCAAAAGCCTAGATGTATCTCTATAGATGACAATAATATAAGAAGAGATCGAAGCCTTTCACAAGATCAAGATATAGGATCTTATTTCACTACCATAAAGAAAGAAGGTCATTGGCAACAAATGAGTTTACAAGATCAAGCAAGATAGCAATGATCAGTAGAGTGGTATCGTGCGAGATTCGTGGTAAAGAGATATACTCAAAAAGAAGGTATTGACTTCAATGAGATATTTTCACCTATAGTTTGACTTACAATAGTAAGAGTGATTTTGGCAATGTGTGCTATGTTTGACCTATATCTAGAGCAACTAAATGTGAAAACTGTTTTTCTTTATGAAGAACTTGAAGAAGATATTTATATGCTCAAACCAGAAATTTTTGTTGAAACAAGCTTAGAGAGCTTGGTTTATAGATTGAACAAATCTATATGCAGTCCAAAACAGGCTCCAGGTGTTGGTATAAGAGATTTAATTCTTTCATCATATGCCTTGGGTATAATAGACTCAGTTTAGACCCTGCACATACTTTATAAGGTTTGATGAAGATAGTGACTTCATTATCTTATTATTGTATGTAGATGACATATTTATAGTAGGCTGCAATAAAGATCGAGTCAAAGAATTGAAGACATAATTGGCTAGAAAATTTGATATGAAGAACTTAGGACTAGCAAAATAGATTCTAGGGATACAAATTTACTGAGACAGAGGTAAAAGGAAGATTTGGCTTTCTCAGAAGGATTATTTGAAGAAAATTTTGTGACGCTTCAATATACAAGATTGTAAGTCAATTTCTATTCCACTTCTTATTAACTTCAAGTTATTCTCCAAGATGTGTCCTAGCAATGAAACAGAGATAATGAAGATATCTAGAGCACTATATGCACCAGCGGTGGAAAGCCCAAAGTTCATTATGTATGCACAAAACTAGACATTACACAAGCAGTAGAAACAGTTAGTCGATACATAATGAATCCTAGTGAAGAGCACTGTGAAGAGGATTCTAAGATACATTAAAGGAACCTCAAATATTGCATTATATTATAGAAGATCAGAATTTACTATCAGAGGATATGCTGATTTAGATTTTATGGGTGATCTTGACAAGCAAAAAGTTACGATAGGTTATGTGTTCACTCTTGCAAAAGAAGTTATAAGCTAGGTTTTAAAATAGCAAACTGTTGTTGTTTTATCTACAATAGAAGCAGAATACATGAAGGCTGCACAAGCTTACAAAAATGCTATATAGATTCAAAGGTTATTGAAGGAGCTCGGTCATAAACAAGAGAAGATTCTTCTATTTTGTGGCAGTCAGAGTGCCTTACATATTATAAGGAATCCAGCTTTCATTTCAGGATAATGCACATAGACATTCGATATCACTTTATTCGAGCAGTAGTAGAAGATAGAAGTACGGACATAAAAAAAAGATTTACACTAAGGAGAACCTAGCAGATGCTTTAATCAAACCAATCAATGCTGATAAGTTCTAATAGTGTAGATCCTCATATGGCCTAATAGATACGTAAGCAACATGAAGAATTGACAAATAAAAAAAAAAAAAGAGAAATTTATTAAGTGTGAAGACATGATTAAAATCAAAGTCTTAAAGTAGGAGAAATGTTGACAATTCAACAAAGGCAGGCGCTATTTCGGTGCTGCTTGTGTTGAATCAATTACAACATCAAGGTTGGTACTGCTACATTATATTGACCATTAAAAAAAAAAGGAAGAAGAAAAGAATGGAACAAATGAGGGTGAAGAGTTCACCTATAAATACCCCTCTCCTCTTCCTTAGTCCTTATCCCATTTCTAAATATCTATTCTCCCCTTATGAGAAAATTCAAGCTTAGGATTTCCTCTTAAGTGTTCTATTTATTTTTTTCTAAATTATTTAGAGAGTATTTTCTTTTATTTCAAGAAAGAAAGATTCTTTTATTCTCTCCTTATCTTTAAAGAGAAGTGAGTTGTAATCTCCTTTTCATAGTGAAATTCTTTATAGTTTTGTTTGTGGACGTAGCCTAAATTAGGTCATTTTCTTCAAATTTTCTGAACTCGTATTTTAATTGCATAATATCGCTTCCACAAAGCCAATCTCCTAATATTTTAGCTATAGAGAAAATTGAGATTTACTATTTAGAAAGACCTCCCTAGTTTACAATGACTCCAAGTCTCTAGGTTAGTGAAGAACAAAAATAATAATAATAATAAATATAATATTTTTTTAAGAAAATCCTACAAAGTGTATTTTATACTTCACACTTATTTTTTTAATAAAAAATTTGAATAGTTATAAGTTTGTTTATTTATAAAAATTTTATAGATGTAAAAATTTCATTTTTGTTTAATGCATGTGATAAACTGATAATGGGACTACTATATAATGCTTCTAAAGTATGAAAATTCATCGTGACCATATTCTATTATTATTTGGGGATACTATAATAATATTCAGTTTTTTTGTATTATTATTCTATTAAAAAATTTGTCTTTGCCCCCAATTAGGGGGGAAAAAAAGTATTTTGGCTCTGCCATTGCCTACAGTATAAGGTTATACTTGCATTATTTGTGTATTTTTCTGGTATGACTATTGTATTCTCTTACTGCTCATACTACATGCATTAATTCTAGTTCATAGTAACAATAATCATAACTATAGAATGTTAATGATAGTTTAATTAAGTATGAGATATCAGAAAAACAAATACACTAAATAAAGTGAAATGAACTCCGAGGATCCCACGGTTTAGAGAAGCCATTTTGCATAGAAATTAATTAGAATGAACCACAAAAAAAAAAAAAAAAAAAAAAGAGCATAATATGAGAATTTTATTGTGGAACTGCCAGAGACTAGTAAAGCACTCCTCCGATCAAAATTTCGACGATGGTTTGGTCTACAAACCCTTTGCATAGAGGTCAATCAATTAAAAAAGTTCAGTTATGATAAACGTTTAATGACAACTGAATGATTCTAGGGGTTAAAATCCCAACGATGGTTTGGTCTACTAACCCTTGGCACAGGGGCCAATAAGCTAAAAGTGTTTGGTTATATTAACCAGAAAAGCATTATCAGTGTCAGAGTCCCGATACTAATTTAGTTTAGTATCTGGAACCCTTGAGTCAGCAGGGCAATGATGGAGATTGTTCACCTAAGTCCTACGAAGGCATATCTCAGTTTATGGTATGACAATCCATAAATCAAATTTCGTGGCCCATAGAGAATTATGTGCACATGCATTAGCACTAATAAAGATTGCACTTATCGATATGTGTAATGTTGTTAAATACTTATGGTTTGAGTAGTTACCCTCAAGCATCGAGTATGACTCGAAATCAAGGACGGAGCCAGACATGTAATCTATCGGAGCATGCGTGATTTTACCCAAAAAAATAAAAATAAAAACAAAACAAAAAAAAAAAGCAAAAAACTTTCAAATTAGATAATAAGGAAAAAAGGTATTTAAAATGACGTAATAAATTTTGATATATATTACAATTGTTTCTTTGTGTTTTCGTGCAGTATAATGGCCTCCTCGTCAATACTAATATGCGACTAAATTATCTTTTATTATTGGTATTATCTACTTATCATTTCCAACAAAAGTTAGATATTTATAAAGTTACGAACAAGTTCATTACTGTATTGTTCTATCGTATTCCTAAATTACCTGATCTAGAAAATTTTATTTTCTATTTTTTGGAATTATAATTTCTATTTAACTTTATAGAATTTTGATTTTTGTCCTTCCATTTTTTATTAACTATTTTTAATCAATACATTTTCTATTTAGTATCAATTTTGCCGTAAAGTGTAGAAAAAGACAGCCACTCTAATTTCTCGTAAAAAAGGTAAATAAATTGTATGCTGATATGAGTAGATGGGCCTTAGACTAGGAGGTGATACTTAGCCTAATAAATAATATATATATATATATATATATATGTAAGCTCCTAACCTCCTATAATTGTTATTCTTTTCGATCATTTATATATATGTGTTGGAGCGGTTTCTCGTCAGCTGTCCACGTGTCTCGAACTGCTGACGCTGGATTCTCCAACTGTCCACGTGTCCTTGCTGTCTCAAAGCTCTCTGAACTCCAAGCAAGATTGGAGAGGCGGGGGTGGCCACCTGTAAAGACTCTTCGATGCTTAAGTCAGTCGTTTTTCTTTGTGTTTGGTAGCAAGGAGTAATATTTCAGCATGAATATCTATCTCTCTATCGATCTCTGTCTGTTCTCTTTTGTTCACAGACTGTTTTTTTATATATATTAGTTTTTGTTGTGCCTTCATATCTCTCCCTCTCGGGAATGCATGGCTTCAATATATGTAGTCCTGAGATTGTGAACAGCATGGTTCTCTATCTCTGGAAAAACAATGAGTACCTTTCACCTTAGGATCTTTTTTAACCGTGATGGGCCGAGATTTCTGTGATCTCTTCTGTGCTACCGTGGCCTGATTTTCGCCGCCTCCTACGGCTTCAATCTGTCAGAAGTAAGATTTGGACAAATCGACGTTCTGTCAGGACGGCTTGTCCCTGCACGCACATCTACCCAGAAACGCATTAAATGCTCTGTCTGGGTCTGGAGCCGTGGGGTTGCTTTCCATTGTATCCAGTCTGAAGACCCTTGGGGCTTCTGACCCCTCCGACTGTTGAGGTAAGGGTCGTTGTTGCCAGGTAGCAGACCCTTAGGGCCTCAGAGCGCCAGCTGTCGTGGTTAGGGTCTGACTGGCTGGACCGTCTGGGGTCAGTTATGAGGACCCTGGGGCTTCTGACCCCTCCGACTATTGAGGTAAGGGTCGTTGTTCCCAGACAGCAGACCCTTGGCATCTCAGACCGCCAGCTGTCATGGTTGGGGTCTGACTAGCTGAACCGTTTGGGGTCAGCGATGGGTTCTGCCCTAAACTCGGACGACCCAAAGGCCGGTGGTGAGATCACGTGCGATCCACGTGGCCTTTCTCGTGGTACAAGGTTCAGGAACGGGCCCCACAATATGTACGGGAAACTAGTGCAGTAGGACTTTTTTTTATTTTTCCATCAATAAAGAATCTAATTTTAACTTTTATTCTAATGGTTACAAAAATAAATGCTATCACTTACTATGTAATGAATTTTATTCTAATGTAATTAATTATAATTATTAGATTGAAATCTAAAAGTTAAAATTATTTTTTGTGTCAAAAACAAAATCTATATTCTACTTATTACCAAATGTATATTTATATATAAATATTATATCTAAAAGAAATTGCTCTCACTGGTCTTTGAGTATTTCCACCCCTGCTCGAAATGTATAGAAATAAAGGTTTTACTTATCGTATAGATTAGAGTTACTATATAGTCATAACAATATCTTAGTATAGAAAGTATTTGCTTGTGATAATTTATAACTTTATATTATTATAATCTCTCTTATTTACAGGGTTTTTGTACTTCATAAGTTTACTTTGTGATATAAGCAAAGCAACTAATGACTCAATAAAGGAAGGCAAGTCAAAAGTCAATTTATAAGTATCTATGACCTCACCAGTCGAAAGAAAGGCTTTTGAATGCTAGGCTGGAGTTTGGTTTAAAATAGTAAGGGATATTTTTGCGTTCAAATATTTATATAATCACATCCAAGGCATATAAACCCGAGTTCTGATATCAAAATTTTTGTGACAACCCAAATCCTAGACCAGTGACAGAATAAGAATTCACAAATAGAAATTTAATAGTTGTTTTAAAAAAATTTATAAATTTCAATTTTTAAGAAAAACCACAAGTAGTTTTAAAACAAACTTTGGAAAAAACTTCATAAAATAATTCAAAATATAAACTCCCATAAATGTGTGATTACCATTAGACATAAATTGATATTGTAATTTATAAAATATTTTTAGTACATCAGTATCATTCTCACAAATTAGGCATAGTAGTTATACAGAC
The DNA here is from genome assembly GCA_002914805.1 of Parasponia andersonii. NCBI lineage: Eukaryota > Viridiplantae > Streptophyta > Magnoliopsida > Rosales > Cannabaceae > Trema > Trema andersonii. The sequence goes on from JXTB01000065.1 coordinate 90,745, forward strand.
CAAATCCAAAATATGAGCTATATACAGAGTACTTCTATAAAATTCAAATAAATAGACGACTTCTAATAGTTAAAAATTAGTAAAGAGTTTTCTTCAATTTAGTTTGCTCATAAGTTTCTCATATCATATCACTGTGTAAGAGGAAGGAGTAAAGATGAGTTAACGCTCAATAAAGAATCAATTCTAAATTTTAAACAATAGAATATTTAAATCTAAATTCTTATATGGTTAGTAACTTGTTTTAAATAGGTTATAAAATCCATTTATAAATAAAGGTTCAAAGATCTACACAACTCCATTCTTTGCAAAATATATTCCTATATTCCAAATGTTCACAAATTTCAAATTATTATCAATTATGTTTCCAATATTCAAAAGTTCACAAATTTTAAATATTTTACCAAACACATTTCCAAAATAAATACATATCCATACTGCTAAACATACAACAATACAATGCAATTATGATGATATATCCAAGATCTTCAAATAGAACTCTCGTAAGTCCAAGCACCCTATTTGGGTATGGTAAGTCTGAGTACCCTCATTGGATACCATAAGTCCATGGCTGCATAACTGTTATGAATGTGTACAATGCTATATAAATGACATTGATGAGACTATGTACTATTTATTAGAAAATCACAAAATAACTATGCATTAAGTTTTTTTTTCCAAAATATCACATTTATCCAAAACTTTACCAAAATTAAATAAAGAGCATTTAATTCACGAAATTTTAAATAATCCAAGTGTATTCAATTTTTTATAAAAGGTTGGTAATCGATCCTCTACTTCAAACGAGTGTAATAATCCTCTATCGAAGCTCGTATCTATTTATGTAAGTCATTTGAAAGTCCGTAGGTAGAATTAATCACAAAAATAATTTGCTTCAGAAAATGACTTTTTCAATGGTGTCCTGAATGAAAAAACAAACATCACTACTGAATTTCTAAGGCACAAAATAGGTAGATTAGATATATTTTGACCAACTTAGGTTTCGGACTGAAACTTGACTCGTGGCATGCAAAATGAGACTATTCACAATTTTCGTTTCTCAAAATTTGTGCCACTTCGAAACATATCAATAATTTTTATCAAAATTTGCCTTTCGACCTCACTAAATCTGAATTTAAGGTCAAAACTTCTTTTCGAGATCCTGACCTTAAATAGGTCTTAAATCTGAAAGTCACAAATATACTATTTTTAGAAATAGTTAGAAAATTATCATATTTTTCAATTCAAAATTTTACGCATTTTCAAATTTCATTTCAACACCAAATAATCATATTTGTTCATGATTTAAGATATCCCATATAATTTTCATGACTATATAAACAACTTTATAAAAAATAATTAAGAAACTTCCATAATTAAATTTAAAAAAAAAGGGGCAAAAAAAGGTCAAGAGCGAAACAGCACCGATTCAAGCGGAATTCACGACTGAGACATGTTGAGTTGGACTCGAGAGGAGGCATGCTTGCTGCTAATAGGGTGAATTGACAATGAACATCGACGAAATCACCAGATTTGGCAGTTAAAAGTCGCAGCTTTGTGTACACTTCTACGCACTTAGGTGACGCAGGCAGCTGCAAGACTTTATCGATGATCTCGAGAGGTGGTGGCTGGAGCTCGTCACCATATGAGATCCGATGTGGTGGCTAGGAGGATTTGATGAGCTTTGGTTCTTTGGGAGAAGCTAGAGACTTCAAGTGAGAAGAAGAAAGAAATGAGAAGATTTATAAACAATTATTCAGGTTAGTAGCCAAATGGCACCTCCTGGTTGGCCAAGCATCATTTTTAAAATTTTACTTTTACCTAATTTTCAAAGATTTCTTACATTTTTTCCTTCAAAAAATTATATTTTACTCCCTACTTAATAATATTCTTTTGACTTTTGTCCAAATGAATTTAGACTTAATAATATCCAAGCTCATTTCAGATATTTTTAATTTTATATTCTAAAAATGCAAAATTACCATAATACACTTGGCCACAAATTACATTTTCACTCTTCTTTAAAACTGATTTTTACATCATTCCCTTCTTAAATGAATTTCGTCTCAAAATTCAAAATATAATCAAGAATTATACATCTCAATCTCAAATTCTTAAGGGTACTTCCCTCCACAGAGTTGTGCTTTAGTCAAGAATCATAAACAAATAAGAGTAATTCTTATACATTTAGATCTCAAGTTCCTAAGTAGCTTTATCTTCCTTGTGATATTCTCATAGTACCTTAACAAGTGGTATTTCTCTGTTATAAAGTAATTTAAATTTTCTTCTAAGTATGCAAGCATGTTACTCCTTATAGGATACATCTTGGATTGGTATGTGCACATTCTGAATGACATGATATGGGTCTGGTATATACTACTTCAACATCAACACATGGAACACATTATATACATGATCTAACTGCGTATATAGGTTCAAACGATAGGCTATTGGTCTAATCCTTTCAGTGATCTCGAAAAGACTAATATACCTTGGAGCTAATTTTCCCTTAACTCTAAATCTTACAACACTATGCCTTAGAGTTACTTTCAAGAATACATAACCGCTAGTTTCATACTCTACCTCTCATCTTTTAAGATTTGCATAAATTTTCGGACGACTTTGAACTTCTTTAAGCTTTTCTTGAATATCCTTTATTTTTCTCATTAGTTTCCTCGATCAATTTAAATTCAATAGTGACACGCTCTTCAGGGTTGCCCAACACAAGGGCAATATACATAGCTTATAATATAATACCTCATATGAAATCATACCCATACATTGGTTTGATAACTATTGTTATAAAAAAAATTCCATTAATAACAAGTGATCATTCTAGGTTCTATCAAAATCTAGTATATAAGAAAGAAGCATATCCTCAAGAATCTAAATAGTTCTTTCAGATTGGCCATCTATCTTAGAGTGATGAGTTATACTGAGATTTAACTGTGTTTCAAAAGTTTTCTATAATGCTATCCAAAAATTAGAAGTAAATCTTGATTCTCTGTTGGAAACTTTGCTCGAAAGTAACCTATGCAAGCGAACAATATGATCTACATAAAGGTGACTGAGCTTATTAAGAGAAAAGTCAATCCAAATTGGCATAAGATGGGCAGTCTTAGTCATTACAGTCTTAGTCATTTGATCAACAATCACAAACTGCATCATTTTTCCTTTGAGTTCCAGCAATCTCATTACAAAATCCATAATAACCTTATCCTATTTTCTTTCCGAGATAGACAATGGTTGAAGGAGTCCAACTAGCCTTTGATGTTCTGTTTTGACTTACTAATAAGTCATACACTTAGCTATAAAAGTAGTTCATTCTTGTTTCATACCTTTTTACCAATACTACCTCTTTAAATTATTACATTTTGGTACTACTAGAATGTACTAAAAACTTCGATTTATGAGTTTTAGTCAAGATAATCTCTTGAAGATGTGGATTATTAGCTAACTAACTTTCTATTAAAAAGAACAAATTACTCCCAACTAGTGCTCCACCCATCTAATTGCTCACCATTTTAGAGTTGATTCCAAATTGTTCTCAACTCTTGATCTTGCCATTAACTCTGCTGAGCTACCTAAAGAAGTGAAGGAATAGCCATTATATTACTAACACAAACTATATTTTTTTCTTGAAGTACGCCAAATTATAATCGTCAAAGCTAACTGAATTTTTCCACTCTTCAAGTTCCAAAGAAGCAAGCATGTCATAAGGCTTATAGCTCAAGGCATCAGCTACCACATTTGCCTTTTAAGGGTAATATTGAAGATTGAATCATAGTCCCCAATCCTTCTCCTCAGTCTCAAGTTCAAGTCTCGTTGAGTGAATAGATATTTCAAACCTTTGTGGTTAGAATAAATTTTAAATTTAACACTATATATATATATATAGCATCTCTAAATCTTAAGAGTAAAGACTATAACTGCTAATTCCAAGTCAAAAGTGGGATAGTTTCTACGTGGTTTCAACTAGTGAGAAACATAAGCTACAACTTTGTCATTCTACATCAAAACACATCCTAATCATGAACTAGATACATCAGTGTACTCTATGTAAGGCCCATTACTATCAGTGATAATAAGGATATGTGCAGTCATCAACTTTTTTTCTATGAAGGCTACTTCATATTTGTCATCACATAAAAACTTGACATCGTTCCTAGATAATTTTGTCAAAAGGCAATGCAATACTTAAGAATTTCTCCATAAAACTGCAATAATACCCTACTAAACCAAAAAAACTCTGCACTTCCATCATATCCTTCAGCCTTTCTTATTCTAGAATAGACTCTATCTTGGAGGGGTCGATTGAGATACCATCTTAAGAAATCACATATCCCAAGAATTTTACTTATGTCATTTGGAAATCACATTTTGAAGTTTGAAGTACAATTCTTAAATATTCAGTACGTCCTTCCCGAATCTTAAAGTTTGAAGTACAATTCTTAAATGTTCATCATGTTCAGCACATAACTGATGATCAGGATATCGTTAATGAATACTACAATGAATTGGTCTAAGTAAGACCTAAAAATTCTATTCATAAGATCTATAAACTCTGCACATGTATTCGTTAATCCGAACAACATAACCAGAAACTTGAAATATCTATATCGAGTCTTGAATGCCATTTTGGAATATTTTCTTCTTGAATCTTACCTAGACGTCAAGTCTGTTTTCAAAAAGATGTTAGAACTATTAAGTTGATCAAACAACTCATCAATTTTTGGTAGTGGATATTTATTCTTTACCATCAATATTCCACACAGAGTCTAAGGGTACTATCAACTTTTTTTTAGCAAAGAAATCTGGAGCATTCTGTGATGAGGTATTGTTTTTAATGAACCCCTTAGTTAATAGGAAGTTGCGTTCTTAATTTAATCTTTTGTACAAAAGCCAAGTGGTAAGCAGGAATAGAAACTAGTTGAGGTTCATAAATTAAGTTAATGCAGAACTCGATTTCTCTAACAGGTGGTAGTCAAGGCAAATCTTTTGGGAAGATACCTAAAAAATCACTAACCCCTGATATCCACGGATATTGATCTTCAGTTCCTATCTCACCACTGATGGTAAATAAACTTCTATAACATTCTAATTTCTTTTTCCAAGCAATGTATGCTCTCAAAAGAGAACTGGGCCTCATTAGATTCGAACCAATTTGATACATAACTGAATACCTATCTTCAGAATAAAAGGTTACTTTTCTAATATGGCAATCTACTATAGCTCCATATTTGAATAATCAGTCCATACTAAAAATCACATCAAATTGATCTATGGGTATCACAATCAAATTAACTAATAGTTCATAACCATCAATTATGACACAAGATGAATTATATATAGTAGACACACCATAGATATTTTTCAAAGGAGTATACATGTTCAAAAGAGGATCAAAAGTCTTTAGATTTCAAATTAAACATACTGACAAACAATGCAGAAATAAAGGAATACAAAGCACATGTATCAAACAATACATGAGTCCAAGAATGAGTAAGATCATATCATTAACAATGACTTATCAATTCTTGCCCTTAGTTTAGACACCACAATCTCTCCAATGAAGTTTTGAGATTTGAAATAAAATTGAATGTTTCCAAGTTATCACTAGTAACCACTTCATATTCTAATTCATTTTTCAGTCATTTCATCTTCCTAGTGTTTAGTTTTACCTTGTAGATCTTTCTCCAAGGTAAACTCTAATATGTTGCTACAACCATATTTTAATAGGATTTTTAAACCATTGGTCATAATCTTGTCCGAGCACTCTATTTAGGTACTGTAAGTCTGAGTACCCTCCTTGAGTACTCTAAGTCTACAATCGTATAAGTGTTATGAAATCGTGCAATACTATATGAATAATATGGATGGGACTACGTACTATTTATTATAAAATCACAAGATAACCATGTACTAGTTTTATTCCAAAATATCACATTTATCCAAAATAAATACCAAAATTGAATAAAGAATATTTAATTCATGAAATTTTAACAATTGGTAAAATAATCTAAATGTATTTAATTTTTCATAAAAGGTTAGCAATTGATGCCTACCTCAAACAAGTATAATAATCCTCTATCAAAGCTCTTATAAATTTCTGTGAGCTGTTTGAAAGTTCATTAGTCGAATTAATGGCAAAAATAACTTGCTACATAAAATCACATTTCCAATGAAATCCTGAATGAGAAGACAGACTTCACCACTGAATTCAAAATGTCCAAAATAGCTAGGTTAGAAATATAATTCAACTAATTTGGGTTATGATCTGAAACTTGACTCCTAACATGTAAAATAAGACTATTCATGAGCATCGTGTCTCGAAATTTGTGTCACTTCGAAATAAATTGATATTTTATATCAAAGTTCGTCTTTCGACCTCACTGAATCCGAATTTAAGGTCAAAACTTCATTTCGAGGTCTTGAGCCTTAAAGCCAAAAGTTACAAAAGTATTGTTTTTAGAAGTATTTAGAAAAATATCATTTTTTTCAATTCGAAATTTTACATGTTTTTGAATTTCATGTCAATATTAAATAATCATATTTATTCATGATTAAGCTCCTTTATCATCTCATGTAACTTTCACGACCATATAGACAATTTTACAAAAATAATTAGGAAAATACCACAATTAAATTACATAAACGGCCAAAAAACAATTCACGAGCTCACCGGCAATGATTCAAGTAGAATCAACAGTTGGGATATGTTAAGTTGGACTCGAGAGGAGGCGTAGTTGCTGCTAATGGGGTGGATCATTGATGAATGTCGACGAAATCGTCAGATTTAGAGACGAAATGCGCCCGATTTATGAGCATTTCTACGTGCTTAGGTAGTACAGCAAGGGATGGCAGGTGGTGGCGAGCCTTCGTCGATGACCCGGGGAGGTGATGGCTAGAGCTCGCCGCCATAGGAGGACGGACTTGGTGGCTAGGAGGAGTTGACGACCTTTGGTTCTTTAGGAGAGGTTCGGTACTTGAAGTGAGAAGAAGAAAGAAATGGGGGGATTTATAAACAATTATTCAAGTTAGTGGCCATGTGGAACCTTCTGGTTGGCCAACCACTATTTTCAAAATTTCACATTTACCCAATTTTCAAATATTTCTTATATTTATGCCTTCCAAAAATTATATTTTATTCCCTATTTAATAATTTTCTTTTTACTTTCGTCCAAATGGATCTACTCTTAATAAGGTCCAAGTTCATTTGAAATATTTTTAATTTTATATTCTGAAAATGCAAAATTATCACAATACCCTTAGACGCAAATTACATTTTCATCCTTTCTAAAACCAGCTTTTACACTATAAGAGTGGGATAAATTTGGTGAGACAGCGATCTTGAGATTTTCAGGGTGGTGTAAGCTGAAAGTAGATTCTTAGGAGTTTTGGGTTTGTGAAAACTAAGATACATAATTATTAGTTTTTGGTGATTTTGGATAGAGAAAAAAATTATTGATTGTAATTATTTTATAAAAAGGTTGTTCGTGATATTTATGCAGGTGATTTAGCCAAACTAAGTTAAATATTTGTCTTCTTTATTTTCTTATATACGTGGACGTCTAAACTTACTCTGGAATTTATATATCAAATCAAGTCGGGTTATTGATTATGTAGGTTTTACAATATTTTATATAAATAAACCTTGTTGAAAATTGTTTGGGAGAAATATTTGACATTTTTTTTCCAAAAATACAATTTTTTATTTTGGCGGGGGGAGGGGGTCCGAAAGTACGGTTTCTGTTATTGTTCTCAATTCTTCCAACATTACTTTAAAACCAAAAACGAGAGAATATTCCGGCCAAAGAAATCCTAATTTTCCCATGAACCTTTAAATTCCAGATTTTTGTTTCTTGAAATAATATGTCATTCCCTTGTCACATTTCTTAAAATAATATGTCAAATTTCAGACCAATCACTGTGCCTTTTTCTTTCGTCCTTATTTTTCCGTGTTTGTTTGAGGCCTCTCAAATTTTATTTTTTTTCCATCTTTTTCTGTTATGGAATTGTAAGAGGAGCCGTTATCTCCAACCAACCCAAAATAAATGGGAATCGTGTATTTACAAACTAGGGTTAATGGCACAAATGACCCATTAATTATCTAATTTATTGCAGCTGTGTGATCTTCAAATTTTAATTATAACAATTAGACCTTTAAACTTTCTGATTTGTAGTAATTTAGTTCATAAATTATCTAAATAGTAATATGTCATTAAATATTTTACCAAAATTACGTATGAAGAGTATGTGTGACATCTGAAAGTGCATTTGAAAAATAATTTAAGAATTTTAAATATAAAAATGAATAATTATAAAAAAAATTTCTACAAATTTGCAGCTCTGAGAATCCTAAAAAATGCAAATAATACATATTTTCTTGTCTATAAATCCTTTTATTCAATTCTTTTTTCATTTAAATATATTTTTAGATACTATAATGTGTTTTGCACGTGTATTTTTATTTAGAGATTTAATAGTATATTGTAATTTAGACAATCTAAAGATTAAATTGTTATAAATCAGAAAATTAATGAGCTTAATTGCCAGTTTACCACAATTCAAACTTTGATTACCAAATGTGCCATAAACCCTATTAAATAGATATATATATATATATATATATATATATATATATATAGGCTTAACATCGTCCGGGAGCCTCTAGCATAGTTAATCCTAAAATTGAATTGGTTAGTTGGTTCATAACACCATTTGTTAATAGTGCGCTAATCTAATTTGAAATCCATCCTGTGTGTTTCGTATTTGTCTTCTCCTCTCTAATCAGAACTTATAATTTATCAACTCTCAAATCTTAAGGACTTATGTTAATTTCAATTCTTGTAATTATTCAGTCTTTTGCTTGGAACGTAGTTCTTCTTCTTGTAAATTATTAGGTTTTTTTTTCGCTGGAATTGTAATTATTATATTCGATCGAACGATCTTATTGTTGTGACATTCTGACTAGAGGACGGATTCTTTCTTTAAGGTTAATATAATCAATGTAGCAAATGAAACAATCCAGAGAATTCAGCTTGTGCTAAACTTTAACTTCTCTAATCGCATAATAGAATGCTAGAGAGAATGAGCCAAAAGAATACTTTTAAAATATAGAACACTAATTTCCTACTTTGGATTAAGTTTTAGTATCTCTTTATTCCATAGTGAAGATCTTCATCTTTGGACTTTGTCCCGTGGGCGCGTAGGCCCCGTCGAACCGGGTTAAATCGCATGTCTAACTGCTAACAATTTAGGTAATTAATCCATACGTAAAACCAACCTAAACAAATCGCCTCTGTCGAGTTAAAAATTAAAAAAAAAAAAAAAAAAAAAAAAAAAAAGTCTTATTCCTTTCTTTTTTTTTCTGTATTTTGATAGGAAAAAATAAAAAATCTGTCTTCCTTTCTTTTCTCTTCTTTTTTTTTTTTTTTTTTTTTGGAAGGGGAAAAAAATTGTCTTCTTCTCTTCAATTAATTACCAACGCTCGCTTCTTACTTCTTTGCTAAAACAAATGATCAACAAGACAAAGATCGAGATATATTTGACAATGTCGAGAATATCCTATCAAAACAACCCACAATTATTTTTAAATGACAACTTCTTTGGTACAGTGTAGGTAAACATAACTAGAATAAATCTGAAATGCAATAACATATTTCTTAATTACAGCCCACATTATCACTCAAATCGATGGACACAAGGGCATAGATAGTGACATGCAATCAGTTTCAACACTTAGCTACGACTGCGATTCAAGGAATCACCATTTTATGTCATATATATATATATATATATATATATATATATATATATATATATCCAAAACATATACCACTTTACAAAGCCCAATCCAAACTCTCAAATCTTTGCTTAAGCAAATTAATTTGCAGCAACGTCTATAGACACTGGGAAAAGGCACAACTTTTCTTCTCTTTTTTCTAGTTATTTTATTCCACTATTTCTTAAATTATATATTATAATTTCTCTGATTTTCCCCCAAGGCCAAAGGTCACCAATTTTTTTTTTACCTCTTTTTAGGTGAAGTCACATACACGATATATTGACATAATCTCTCTCTACCATTAACCATTTTCACCAAATTTTTCACGACCTTCACGTCCAGTATAATTATCTCCTCACCTCCATAACAAAAACTCCGATCTCTTCTTTACATTATTAGTCTTCTCCATAATTTCCACGTAGAAAACTTCAACCTCATGTCTACTTCAGGAGTCAATGAAAAAGTACACCACGTAGTTGAAATCCCGGAAAAGACTCACTTCGAAACACTATCCAAAGAGCCACAAGGCACTGCCAAAATTGACTACTCCTACAGGGCACAGTGGCTTAGAGCCGCCGTGCTCGGTGCCAATGACGGATTGGTCTCGGTCTCGTCACTAATCATGGGCGTGGGAGCGGTGAATAGAGACGTCAGAGCCATGTTACTTGCAGGGTTTGCCGGCCTAGTCGCCGGCGCAAGTAGCATGGCAATAGGAGAGTACGTCTCGGTGCATACTCAGTTGGACATAGAGGTAGCTCAGATCAAAAGAGACAAAGGGTCGTCAAGAAATGGAGAAAATCATGCAGAAGAAGAAGAGGAATTAGAAGAAGGAAAAGAAGAAGAAGAGGGAGTTGATCATGATGATCAGAATCAAGAGAAGTTGCCTAATCCGTTCCAGGCCGCCTTGGCGTCCGCTGTTTCGTTCTCAGCCGGAGGACTGGTGCCGCTCCTGCCGGCGGCATTCATCCAGGACTACAGGGTGAGGGTGGCGGTGGTGGCGGCGGTGGCGAGTTTGGCATTGATGGTGTTTGGAGGAGTCGGGGCTGCACTAGGAAGATCACGGGTAGGGGTTTCTTGTGTTAGGGTTTTGGTTGGAGGGTGGATAGCTATGGCTGTTACTTTTGCTCTCACCAAGTTGGTCAAATATAGTGGGATGAGCATGCTATAATTAGGCTGCTGCTTCTCCATTAATTTGGTTTTGTGTTAGTTTCCTGTTTTGGGGGAAGTGATAATTTGATGTATTCCAAATAATGAAGGGGTTTGTGAGTTTGAAGATGAGAGAGGTGGAGAGGCAGTGGTAGAATCCTTTTCTCTCATTTTGCATTTTCGGTTGTGGCTCACTCCTCTATACTCTAATCAATACTTGAATCAATATTTTTAATCAAGCAATGTTTTCCTTTTTTTTCTTTTTACTTAGTTGTCGATGCCAATTAACACATATGTTACGGAGATTATTTTTATACTAAAATACACATTTATATATAGCGTATTCTTGAATGTCAAATTCAACCCAAATTACGTTGGAAAAAAAAAAAAACAGTACTACTTAGTCAGAAATGCGCACTAGAGATCTATTAGTATTTTTCATTACCTATCATAGAAATTTGTATATACATTTTGTGCTTATTATGACCTTTCCATATATACATCATGTGTTTATGACCTTTCCATGTATCAATTTGGTCTTATCGATCCTGTTAATGTATATGTCGTCTTTAATTTCTGTGTTTTTTACTACTTTTTTAGTGGACATAATTTCGGAGAAAAATTGTATGCAAAGGATAATATGTACTACTCCATGAATAAAACCACATGTGTAAGATTGAAAGATGGCGTTTGCTTTTTCTTTTTCTTTTTCTTTTTTTTTTTTTGATTAATGAGGTGCCTCAAATTTGGTACATGCATTACGTTGGAGTGTTATAATAATAATAACTAGCAACATTCTTCCAAGAATTATAGGATTCTTGTTCTTTTTTAATTTAGTAAATTGGCTTTAGAATACTAAAGAAAATTTTATTGTTTCCCTAGCTAAGATAAGACTCCTAAACAAGATACTCCTTGGATGATGACAAAAGAAGAAAAAAGTATGTTCTTTATATGCAAAAAGAGCCTTATTGGTGTGACTCGGAAGCCTTGGGCAAGTCAGCCTAATGCACGAAGACCGTATCTTAAATGACCAATAACTGCAACTCGACTTATTTTCAATTTCTGTTAACCAATAAATTTAGTTTTAGCTAATAACCAATATTCAGTTTTCAATTTCTTGTAAATCTAACAATGAAATATAAAACCATACAATCTATAAAATATTAAGTAAAGGATCAAGCCCAAATCATAATTTATGTCACTTTTACCGGCACCAGCACCATGGAAAACAGTCTTTCATTTGAAAATACGAACACACCCGAAACTTCTTTCGCTTAGAAAATAACACGAAATGTACCACATGCAATTAAGAAAAATCTTCAGACTGTTTCATACCAAAAATTGACATGAAAAAGGAAAAAGTACTTGTGCTCCATTTCTTTCTTTGCAGCACTGGTTAAGAATTAAGCATTCACTAAACATCAATTTCACAAGCAGCTTATAAAGTTGAATTTCCACTTGCCAAATCTTCTCAGTTCTCGCATATATGTTCCCTCACAGATGTAACTATATATATATATATATATATATATATATATATATATATATATGTATAATATATTTTTTAAAAAATATTTAAAAAAAAATAAAGAAAAGAAAGGAAAAGGTCCCCTCCAGTAATGTTCTCCCTGCAAAAGGGAGGCCCCCGTTCTCTTGTATGGGGACTGGCCAAGATATTTGGTTATAACCAAAGCATTTCTTTCAATCAAAAACTGTCAATAAGCATAATAATATCACAAAAAAGGAAATTTAATGCAAAACAATCTACAGGGATCAACAACTAGGATCACAAGGAGCTCAGTCTTATTTCTACACCATGCCAAAATTAATACCAGTCATAATTCATAACATTAGCTAACTGCAAATAGAGAATAAAGCAAGATAATTCAGAGGTGATCAGAACCTCTGACATAGCTCAAAGGAACATGCAAAAAAACTAAATCTGAGTGCTCTGAAGGATACATATCAGAAAAATAAGGGACATCGAAAAGTGAAATGGTTCCAACTTGTCACTGCTTATAAGATATCATCCATACTGGCAGCTTGCATGTCCCACATTATTTCACCACGCAGATCTTAATCACAGAGGCAGTTCCAATACGATGAAGTGCCACAACTGCATCACCAGGCTTACACAACCCCCTACCAGTTGCTGATTTCAATGCAGCTTCCAAAATCACTTCCGTGGATTCCGCATCAGTGGCCTTAGCTGATCCTTCAGCAAGTAATGGAAGTAAACCCCTGTAGATCAAGCTGTGCCTTGCTGGAGTTTCATCACTGCAGCTCCAATCAAACGAGTCTGTAGTCAATACAGGTACAACAACAGAGAGGATTGGAACAGCTGGCCTGTATTTGGCAACCAATTTGGCTGTTGTTCCACCGCGTGTCAGCACAACAATGAGTTTTGCTTTGGCCTTGTTAGCTGTTCTGACAGCAGAGGATGCAAGACTCTCCAATGGGCTCATTGGAAGAGGGGTTGACCTTATCATCTCCTTAAAAATTGCCCCATAGTCAAGAGAAGATTCTGCCTCAATACATATACGAGCCATGATCTTAACGGCAAGTTCTGGATAGGCCCCAGCTGCACTCTCTCCACTAAGCATAACACAATCAGTTCCATCGAGAACTGCATTAGCTACATCAGTAGCTTCAGCACGAGTTGGACGTGGAGACTTGATCATGGACTCAAGCATTTGAGTGGCAGTGACAACAGGCTTCCCCACCAGATTGCATTTGTAGATCATCATTTTCTGTGCCAAGAAAATCTTCTCAACTGGGATCTCCATTCCAAGATCACCACGGGCAACCATGAATGCATCAGTCTCACGCAAGATCTCGTCAAAGTTGATAACTCCCTCCTGGTTCTCAACCTGATAACACCATAGAAAACACAGAAACACAAGTTTATCAACAAAATTAAAATGTCCAAACTTTTATATGACACATATTACAAAGTAACCACAAAGAAGAGCATGCATAGACACAGATACACGAGAGATCATGGATGCAAGCATGGCAAGAGAAAGCATGTATGGATGTGCAAAGTTGATGGAGAGCTGGCCCCATCAACCTGTCGAATATGATGTCATATGAGCAGTTTGGGCTTCTTCATAACTAACAGTACACTTTGCTTATCATATCACTAACAGTACACTTGCTTATCATATCTTGCTAAGTGTTTTTAGAACAATAACATATGCAAACACTTCGAATAGAGAAAGGAGTCATATCTAGCACAAACATGTTATCTAACATAGTGAACACCGAGACTGGACGCTTACACTGAGCATACCTTTGACATTAACATAATATTCTTGGCATGGGACCCAAGAACCTTACGGACATTAACAAGATCCGATCCCTTGCGTACAAAAGAAAGAGCAATCATATCAATTTTGTTGGGAACACCCCATCCAAGAATATCTTCCCTATCTTTCTCGGTTAGCGTTGGAAGATCCACCACGACACCAGGAAGATTAACATTTTTCCTCTCACCCAGCATTGCAGTGTTCTCACAACGACACCTCACAGTCCCAGCTTTTGGATCACAAGACAAGACAGTCAGGGTGATAGTGCCATCAGCACACAAAATAGTATTTCCAGGCTTCAAGTCCACAGCCAGCTTTTGGTAGCTCATGGAAATCCTCTCTGGGTCACCTTTAATGCTGTAATCAGTAGTAATGGTAATCTCTTGGCCCTCCTTCAGTTGAATAGGCTTACTATCCTTTAGGAAACCAGTTCGAATCTCAGGTCCCTGCAAGGCAAAAAGCAAAGTTGCAAATTCATGGCTAGGAAATTAAATCCTTTGGTAACAGCATCTGTACGGCTGTTAAGTATTAAAGTAGGTTAGTACATGAGAAGTACAGGCGTGCAGGAGAGAATCATAAGCATGCAGTACTGCAGGGGAGAAGTACCCAAATCATGGGGAAAAAAAAAAAAAAACACATGAATTACTCGAACAGATGTGTTCTCCTTAGAAGCGAAATATGAGACAAAGTTACTCCTAAATAACCATAAGATGTGACATTTTAGTTCCAAAGATTTTTCTATAGCAACTGGTTTGATTTTTTTAATATTCTTTTATTTCAATCGAAAACATGCTTAAATTAAAACCAGACCTTGAATATCATGTTCTCGAAATAATTCTTAGAACCCTGAAAACAGGCAAAGTGGCAAACAAAGTTCCACACACCTTTTACGTGAAAACTAAATAAGTTCTTCAACCCAACATTTATTACTTAAAATTACTCAACTGGATTTACATCGAAATACCATTAAAATACTTTTGACAGATTAACTTGATGCATGTGGCAAAGTAAGAGCAGGTCACTTGAAACAGATTCACCAGCAACTTATAAATAACTGATCCAGAGCAAAAAAATTCTTTTTTTTCCCCATAAAAATGAAAAAGCACCAATTACTCAAACTTCAAGTCCATATTTTCAGAACAAATTTCCATATTAACCGATGTTTCCATAATCCAAATAACATCAAATCCAAACCATAATCGATAAGCACAAATTATTAAAAAAAAAAAAAAAAAAAAAAAAAAAAAAAAACACCCACACACACACACACACCTTGGTGTCGAGCATGACAGCGCAGAGGATCTGGGTTTTATACATAGCAGCACGGAGATTATCCAGAGTCTCCTGGTGGTACTCATGGGTTNGTCTTCGGAACACGCCCATTGTTAGGGATCTCCTTCAAAATTCCCTCTATGTCGATGTTCGCCATTGATAGTAACACCAGAACTCAAATACAACAACTCAGTGAGTCGATCAACTCGCTCCACGACGATCCTGCAGAAGAAGAAAAATTATTCGAAATCAATGAATCAAGCTTCTGAATCAAACTTGATTTGGATTTATCTGAGCTTGTTTAGGTAAAACCCTAAGAGATAGAACGTACCGAAATGCAAAACAGTGGTCTCGAATGGCGACTACTCGTGCAGTATTAGTTTAGCCACACCTTCCCTTCTTTGCTACAACCCACGCCCCAAGCTATCTTTCCTCTTTTCATTCTTGGCCTCTTTTTTATATATATTTTGGGTTTTTATTATTAAAGAAAAGAGAATATTCTTATTTTCTGAATCATTTATTATTTAGTTGAAAATGTTATCTTTTATAAATATTTAATAATTTATTTTATGACATTGCAAAGCACGCAACACATTTTGAATATTCATTTTTGTGTTGTATAATAAAAAAATATATTGTGATCATCTTTTTATTATGTTTTTTCAAATAGATTTTCAAGTCATTTTCATGTGAGAGAAAAAATTATCGTCGGAAATTTAAAACGTCATGTTCAAATTTTACAAAATGTAAAAGATAGTGAGTGAGATACTTTAAATTAATAAAGTCACCCTTATATGTTTCTTATAATAAAAGATTAAAAATTTGGCCTTTGGTGTTGGTTTGTTGCTCGTTATTGTTTTATTTACTAGGTTGTTAATTCTTTAAGGAAAAAATAAAAAAGGAAAAAGGAAAAAGGAGTAAATGACCGCACACAGAGTGAAAACAACTCGGTGGGCTAATTGTCAAACAATTGGACGGCTACGATTCACAACGGAAAAGATGCCCCTGTTCTTTGTTGTCACAAATAGAATAGAATATTTGCGTTGTTTGTGTATTTTTAGGTAATAGACTATTTGTATTGTTGAAATATATTAAGACTAATAATAGACTCATCGAGTCAATATACACATGAGAACACCATATATAATTATAGATGGCATCCCTTTCTAAATGCTAAACTATGAATTCGAGGGATTCATGGCTTTATTGCTCTCAAAATTGTTTTCAAGACAAATTGTTCTAGATATGATCCATCGTGTTGAGTTTCTGTCACTCTTAATATTTTCTAGTTTCTACTAAGACTTGCTTTATTTTCATGTAATAACATGTGGCATTATTACCTTAAGAAAAAGTTGGACAAAATATCTTGCTAGCACCACCTAAAATACTAACCGCTATCTAAACTGGAATTAACACTAAAATCGAGTTATAGGATGTTGGGGCTATTAACTTAGACATGTCTCATGTTGTTATTTATTGAAAAGAGAAAAAAACAAAGTGACGAATGGTGTTGGGACCACTCACCACCGAGGTCTAAAATCTAAGCATGGAGAAATGGAATATGCGAGGGTACATTTACATGTGATATATTATTGGATTCATATGCTTAAGAGACCGTATGTGGGTGTTTGACTAGCGACTGGTCCTGGTCTAAAACATCACGCCTTTCTATTGTATTGTTTCCATTCGCTGATTTGCAACTGCTTCCGATTACCGTGTGCGCCACCCCATTTAATGTAACACTCAACCTAGAATTCTTGATACTATAACGCCACACAACCTAGATTAAATCATACCTTTTTGTCATTTGACCTTTGCTAAGAATAAAAAAATAAATAAAAAGCGAAGAATAAAAGTACTGACCTACAGAAGGATTTCAATTTTCCAAGTCATTATCTAAATAGAGAAACAGGGTTTAAAGTACCGTGTTTATTTGATGATGAAGTAACTTCAGAGGTGTAAAATGGGTTAGGCTGACCCTATCTTGATTAGGCCTCAGCCCTCGGCTAATTTGTGCCATCCAAGTGGCCACAACGTTTAGACCAGCACGACCAACAATACCTACTTGCCTTGTTGAAAGAGGCCCTCCCTATATGCACCAAACTAGATTGGAGCACAAGAAAAGACATACTAAAGAGAATACTTGAGCACATAAAATTATGATGGTGAGACGAAAAAGAGAACTTATGGCATTACTAATTAATCACGTATGCTTGTAAGCAATGCATATCTCCATGAAAGTACATGTCTGCCTACAGAGTCTCTGTAATGCTCAATAACACCTTGACCCTTCGAGTTGATATACCATGCATTCTTACAGTTATTAGACACTCCACATTTCTACAACTAAGGGATTCAAATCAGAAACAGAATGGAAAACGAGGATATCATGATTATACTATTGAGGATTCAGTGTCACATTTTAGGCGATGTTTCAACAGGACAGTCACTTTCCACAACCAATTCGTTTCCCACAACATTTTTACCTCACTGTTTCTATGTTCAAACATCATAATTATCACAATGCTCAACTAATCATTCACACGCGCTTTGGCGGCACGTACTGCACTCTTTCGTCTTCACATAAGTTCTGCAGCAAGTCAAGCAAACAAAAGTCATTAACTAAGAAAAGCATAATTTGCTAGTAAAACAGATGGAAGAGCAAAGATCAAAGATGCAATAGGTTAATATAACCAATCCAAACTTAAAAGGATAAACAAATTAACTAAGAAATGCAACGTTTTGTCAATCTCTAAGTGTTGCTAATGCTGATTCGAAGTTTTCAGAATGTTTAAGTACTGAGAAACAAACATATATTAAAGCACAACACAGCTGGCACTAAATTCGAAACAAAACCCATCTTGAAATAGTCTCTAATTTACTGGTTGATATATAATGTGACAAAAAAACAATGGAACTTAAAGATATAACATGATTAAACAAGCAATAAATGTTCTACTAAGACTAACTGGTCCAACTGTTTATATATGAACCCTCCCTTTTGCGAAGATTGCACTCATCAATGCAAAAAAAGAGGCATTATAAGCTTGACAGCTCGCAACATTTAGACGGTAAAAGATGTACATACTATTCTCAATTTTTAACATTGAAAGAAATGTGCATACTAATACTTTTCGTGAAGATTCTAATGTTACATTTATACCCCAATATGAATGATGCTTACATACTGTAAAATGCCAAATATAATGCAAAAAAGCCATTCAAAATCCAAAAAATCAAAGAGCCTTAACCAGGGGCAGAAAATGGATAAATTTTTCAGGGAGAGAAGTATCAAATTGTTATCAACGCTTCAACAGATGACAAGACTAAGCCGAATGTAAGCAAAGCATCTTACTGCAACTTGGTATCAGGTTAGAACTGTACAAGTCACAGTCACTCACTACAATGTACATGGGCAATGGCTATCTCTACAATTTTGCTCACTCAACAGAAAAAGTTCGAAACAAACTTGTGTGATAGCAAACTGGTTTACATACAGATCACCAAAGTAGCTAGTTGTCTCACCTGTAAGTCCTCGGGTAAAGCCTCCGAGACGGCAAGAGTGTAACAACCAGGGGCGAATTTTCCTGCCACAAAAAAGAAAAAGAAAAAAAAAAAAACAAAACCAAACAGAAAGGGTTTTATTACAGAAATTCAACTATTCGTATACAACAAAAGAGACGAACACATAATTAGAAAGCAAATAGTTGAGATTAAGAGGGCAAAGGCACTGTTTCATCGAGTTTTGTCGAAACTAAAGAGAAATATGGAATTTGATTTAATTCTAAAGAATTCCATGGTGTCAAAGTTTAAAACTTGTACCAATTCGCAACCAGCGGGCAGCCCAACTCCTTGTAGGATCCATCACTGAAATTATCCTATCAAAAATTCAAAATCGAAATAAAATGTCAACAGAAATTAATGACATTAACGTTGAACGAAGAGAAAACATAGCGTATTTATTATAAACTTCTAAACTTAAGAGAGAGGGAGTACCCATTGAAATTAGGGGTGGTGCAATCGACAACACGTTCGTGATCTTCGTCCATCTTGAAGAAGGGACAGTTCTCACACCCCGATTCCCTGAACTGTATGGTTATTAAACAATGAAATGAAAATGAGAGCAAAAAGAAAGAAGGCAACCATAAACCCTAAATCCCCAAAATATGTGTAAGAATTGAATGGAGAAAATCAAAGAAGGAAGAAGAAGAAGAAGAAAAAGACCTGGTCGTAAGTCTTGACGAGGCGGCAGCGAAGGCAAGCCCTAAGTTCGTGGCCGAAGCTCGTCGGAATTTGGGCCGGAGCCGGAACGCTTCCCATTCTTTCTCCCTCCCTCTGCTCTTTTGCTTTCGCTTTTCCAAATTCAATCACTTTCCCCTCACTATTTATTTGTTTGTCAACAATTTTTTTTTTTTTTTTTTTTTGGGATAAAGTTTGTCAACAATTTTTAGGGGACTTCTAAGGTACGGTATAGGAAAAAAAAGTGTATCAATAAGCCTAGCTCTATGTGTTTTGATTGGACAAGAAAGTCTTGGGTGGCCCACATAATTTATGTTGCTGAAGTTGAGCGTATCAGTGGATCCTTTATATGCCTACTAGGCTATTCAATATTATTCTCGTGGATCGTATATTTAGGATTTCATTTTGTTCAAGTAGAAATGATTAAGAGTTTTCATAATATCACTGGATAGAAGGTTGCAGAAACTATAGGTGGATTAAATAGTGTTGCAATTGTGGTAGATAGTATATTTTGTGTTTGCCAATTTGTTTTTTAACTACCTGTGGTATAATTGTACTGGTCGTGTCAATAAGGAATTGCAGTGTATAATCGATGGCAAGAGAAGGTATATATTTATCTATTATTAATAATAATTATTCGACACTCATTCACCATCACCATACCGAGTTAACAAGATAATTCATTGTCGGATCTCTTATCGCGAAATCCTTCATTCAAGACAAAATATACACATAAATAATACTTATTTAACTTTTAATTGCTACACAATAAAACACAAATCCGTTACATACACGGCATCGCTTTTAGGATTTTTAATAGTATAATCCTCTGTTTCGCTAGCTAGGGTGGTAAAGATAGAAGCAATTTCAGACCATTCTTACCTAATAACATAGCCAAAGAAGCTCGGTGTATTGATACACCTTTTTACTATACCGTACCTTAGAAACCCCCTAATTTTTAATACCAAAAGAAATGTTCATTTGAAAGATAGGGGTTTTCTAGAAAGGACGTATCAATACACTCTCTTACTATAGACGTTTAATTAAGAGAGAAAGAAAGAAGGGTCACGATTTGTTGGCAATGGCATGCTTCCGTCCTTCGTAGAACTAAGAAAGAGAGGATCGAACAGTTCCTTCCTTGTTAGCTAACGACAAAAGGTAAACGAAAGTGTTTCCTAATCCTACTAAAATATGAAATTATTAGAATTGGGCTACTCTGAAATAGAGATACAACGATAAGTCGTTCGACCCAAAGAAAAATGGTGGTCCAACTCTACTCATGAACTACTCTATATGTGCGCTAGGCTGGGCTAGCCCACGGGCTAAGATAGGTCGGCCCATTCTAGTCTACCATGGTCCAATCTATCATAGTTCCAAAAAAAAAAAGAAAAAATATATTTTATTTAATTTTAAAGTTATTTTTTTATAAAATCCTAAATAATTTACATATAATTATAAATTAATTTAAGTATTAATTAATATAAAAAATAAAAAATATTTACTAATATTACAAAAATTAATTTGGATAAAACTAAATAATTATGTAAACCATTAACAAAATTTTTATTTATAACTATTTTATTAAAAATCTTACAAATCAAATTCAGTAAGTTAATACAAAACCTTAATTTTATAAAAGAAAAATAGTATAAAATATTTAAGATTATAGAAAATAAAAATTTTAAAAAAAATAAATAAAAATAAGCTAAAATAGATCGACTCATAATGGGCTAGCCTGCAATGGGCCAAAATAAGCTGATCCACCTTGAAGACGGAGGAGGAAGGAGGAAGGAGGAGCCCTTCTGAAAATGTGAAGTAGGAGAATGAGATGGATCTCAAGCAAGTTGCATATCATTTAGGCATTATTGTAGATCACTGAATTACGTATCATCCAAATGTGGTCTATAGGAATGGACACATAAAGGAAGACTTCAACATTATTTACTCCGTAGTCATTCAAATTTCAGATGAATTTAAGTCATTACAAACAGGAAGAGATAGATCCTCCAATTAGAGAAAGAGCCTAAGAAGACGTTATCCATATTCAGCTTGCGAAATCATACGAAAGGAATAGGTGATCCAAGTTCTCAGGGCATCTTCAACATAGTGGACAAAATAAGCCCTGAATTTGGAGAATAGAATTGATACGTGATCGAACCGAAAGGACGTTTGAGAGAATCTACGGCCATAATATTTTATGTCGATAACATTATAGGCTGAGCAAGGGCTCTATGCAATGCCTGTAATAAGTAGGCAGACTTAATAAAGAAGCTGTCATATCCATTTATATATACTGGAGCTTTCTCTCTAATATCGATTTCACAAATTGCATCAATAATAACATGATTAAAACAGAGTCCAAGTCTAGGAATATTCCATAAGCCACTTTCAATGATAAAGTCAACTACATATACGAAATCTCTTTCGAAATCTCTCTCTCGCTCCCAGAGTAGTAAGTCCGAAACTATGGGTTTTAAAGAAAAGAATTAACGAAGTCTACAACTAATTTATTAGAAATTATAACACTTATGGGTCCCACATTGAATTAAACTATAAATAATATAACTATTAGTTCGATTGTGGCCTTAAGTTTGACAAAAATAAATAAATAAATACATGTAGGAAGAATAAATCAAATAAAAGCAGGTGGATAGAGGGAGTGAACTATGGCCGCAAAACATAGCTATCCGCTTTTATTTACACTTTTTTAAAAGAAAAAAGACAAAACAAAGAATTTTTAAATTAGTCTTATTTTACTAAAATTCAGAAGAAAGAGAAAAGGTATCAAAGCAAAGCAAAAAAGTTGAAGTACACCTGCTTATTATTATATATATTTGGTTATTTAAGTAACCCAATTTATTATCGAATATTATTGAAAATTATTAATTTTTAAAATATAAAAATAATATATTTCTAAATATTTATTAAAAGTTATATTTTTCTAAAAAATATTATATTTTTATATTTGAGAAATTAATTGTTTTATATTTTTTTAGATGAACCCAAAAAATTAAAAGATGTATTGAGTTTTAATCTAAAAAAGGAATCATTGCACGTAAAAATAAACTAACAATGTCTATATATGTGTTAAGCTATTTATCAAAATGTATGATATTTAGAAAAAATGAAAAGAAAAATTTTAAAAAAAAAATCAATTATCGGTCAGTGACTGATGTTTATTAAACTGAAACAAAATTATATCTTAAATAAGATAAAATTGAAAAAAAAAAAAAAACAAAAATTACATTGTGTCTCACTCATTATTACCTTCCAATATAGATTTTGAAGAGCGTCTAAAGGGAGGAAAAAAAAAAAAAAGACGTGTCCCTCTATTCTATCTTTCGTATTTTTTTTCTTACTTAAATAATTTATCTACATAATTACTTCAATGAAAATTATTTATCTAAACGTACACATAATTGACGTTTTAGAAAGGAGTTAAAATTAATGAAAAATTCGATTATATTAATACATGTGACTCTAAATAAAAGGAAAGATATAATGAAGTCTAAAACTAAATTCTTAGAAATTATAACACTTATGGGTCCCACATTAAATTAAACTATAAATAATGTAACTATAAGTTCGATTGTGGCCTGAAGTTTGACAAAAATAAATAAATAAATATATACATATAGAAAGAATAAATCAAATAAAAACAGGTGGAGGGAGGGAGTGAACTACAGCTACAAAACATAACTATTCGCTTTTATTTTCTTTTAAAAAAAAAAATAAAGAAAAGACAAAACTAAGAATTATCAAACTAGTCTTATTTTATTGAAATTCAAAAGAAAGAGAAAATGTATAAAAGGAAAGCAAAAAAGTTGAAGTACACCTGCTTATTTATGCTTATTATATATACTAGTTTTGGACGTGTTTACGACATGTGACCATAAACAATGATGGTTTCTACTGAATTATTTATAGAATTTATTTTTGTTTTTTTTCTCCAGAGTGGAGTGAAATTATTTTAGAATCTTGTTATCACTTTACGGACATTATTGTTTTCATTTGAATTTATAGGTGGACAAGTTTTTTGAGTCGAGGAACATAAATAAACAAAAATATGAAGTAATTTAGAATTCATATTATCATCGTCCCTCAAAATAAAGTATTTTTTTCAAGTATAGATCATGGAATATAATTGAAAGAATGAAATTTTTTAAAAAATATAGTTTGATACTTCATATTTTCAATCGACGATAATTGACAAACTCTACATATTAGAGTATGATCTAGTAAAAAGCCACAAAAATTATATAAGAATCTATGATCAAGATATTAAAATATAATCTAGTAAAAAGCCACAAAAATTATATGGGAATACATGATCAAGATATGCATAAAGTCCTAAATTATTAATTAAAAAAACATATACAAATCGTTGCAAATTAAATATTTCATTATCAATTATCACTATGCCTCTCGACCACCAATGCGGCAATATCGTTATTCATTTTCTTATTTGTGAAGGGAAATATATATACACAAGTCTATCTTAAAACCTATTAAAAGATTATTCAGAAAAAAATTAACAATCAAATTAAAGCCATATTTAATAAAATGAGAACTAAATGAAGTAGAGCACATTTTTGCTCAAATTATAAAAAATAAATGCACAACCCTTGCTTCGATGATGGAAAGAAACTCTCGTTACAAAGAAACAATATGAATATGAGAAAAAATTATGGAGGGTACATTTACATAGAAGAATAATATATAGACATCGAATAACAACCAGTCAATTTCTACTTTGTAGGCTATGCTCTTACTGTCAAATTTCTATCAAAAACAAAAGCTGATAAATAAAATTGATAATCTAGTGATCCCTATATATGGACATCAAATGGAGCCTTATATAAATATTTATATATACATATCAATATTGAAGTTATAAAACGCTAAAATGAAAATCTTATTCTTTTAGAATTTGTTTGGTTAGCATATTCAAATAATAATAATAATAATAAATGATGACACCAGATAATAATAAATGATGATACATATTAAATATAAAATGAGAATACCTTTTTTTTTAATGCAATAGGTACATCTGACGCACCTAGAAAAATAATAATTCATTTCTCAAATTTATCAATTCAGAACAACCAAGTACATAAATTCAAAGATAAACAAATAGAAAACAAACAACTCATAAAATAACTACAAAGCTAATCAATATGCAATAGATCCACACGATGAGAATATTAAACCTTTTTTATGTAGGTATAGTTACCTTGTAAAAGAGTAAAATAAAACCTTTAAGAATAGTAACTAATGGGTACTTAAATTTTATTTTTATTAAAAAGGAAAAGATACATATAAAAAAGCTTACTAGTCGAGTGAATAAAAATTTTCAAATGAAAAATCTAAATTAGCAATAACTACAAATGTGTATATATAATATGAATCAAAAGTTTATATACTAGAGAGTATCAAATTATGAGAATTTGTTCTAAGAAATGATAATAAGTTCCAGACTCCATAAGCATAGTAAACAAGATATTGAGCCTCTATATTTTACAAAACACCAATATTGTAACTTTAGTAATTCGAGAATTGTAATGAATTATAACACTTATTCAGGGACACCAACCTTCTGAACAAAGTTCCCAAGCATAGAAACAATAACCTCTATAATACCTACCAAATGTAAAGTCCTAAAACTAAAATAATAATCAATTTCTTAATCTTTAAGTTTTATTTTGGATAATATTTAACTTTTGGAATCAACAGTCCTCCAATAAAGTATACATAATCGAAAGAAGCAAGAGAATAAAACATATGTATAGAATAGAAAAAGGTTAAAGAATTCAATTAACTTTTGTTATATTCTCCTACCAAAGTTTATCAAAATACGGATAAAATTGGAAATAGTATAACATCTCAATCCAAAATGGAAGAAACAAATTAAAAATAAGCTCACAAAAAGACTTGCTAATCAAATAGCCCCTTTAAGTATACTGAAATAATCCCTTGAATCTGATTTTTTTCTTTTGTTAACATAATATCAATTGATAGAATCATATAAAAAAAAAAAAAAAAAGCATCCTTTAATAAAAAAATTAAATGGAAGCATGTTGCTTCGGATGATTCTATTGAGTCCTAACCCCAAGCAGTTAGAGTCGATGATACACTTTGCTTGGTCTAAGTGATGATGATGCGACGTTACTTTCCCTCCATAGAACTGACATTGACAAAGATGTTGCTGCTCTTGGTAGCGTCAGAGGTGAAGACGATTTCCTATGGCGATGCATCGATGAGATCCGCTAACGTTTTGGCAGCGTGGAATCTCAACAGTTTGGTCTGCCTCTGCATCCCGTTGATTTGGGCGAGAGATGGAAGGTTGATAGTTTGCCTGGATGGTTAAAATTGGAATAACAAGAATCTTAAAATGGAAAAGGGATATTTCTGTTAATAATATATAAAAGAGGTATTTAATAAAATACGGCATTTATGTGGGATTTGAGATAAATTTTACTAAAATACCCTTTTTTTACAAGTGTTTTAAAAAATAACTTTTTTAGTAATGTTTTAGTATTTTGTGAAGATATGTGACGAAGTGTCACACAATTTATGACTATTAATTAGTTCTATAAAAATCATAATTTTACAGTCACAAATTATGCGACCTCTCGTCATATAATTCATGACATTACTAAAAATGTCAATTTAAAAAAGAATATTACAAAAGTCATTATGTGCCAAATTAATACTACCAAGGTCGATTTCCCCATTTTTGTTCAAATCCAAAAAAAAATATCCTAAAATTATATAGAAAAAATATCATTTTAAAAAGTTAGCTGGACAAATACCACATTTGAAAAAATTTGTAAAATTTTTTCTTCAAATTTGTCATTTTGCAAATATACTCGAGATAACCAGTCAAGTAGGTTATTTGAGTAACCATCGAGTTACTTGAGATAACTAGGCTAGTTATCTCAAATAACTTGATCGATTATCTTAAGTACCTCATCAATTGATTTAAATATTTCAAAAGTGATTTTTATTTCTAAGTAAATTTGGCATTTTCAAAATTTTAATTTTATGATGTTTCAATTTTCTTTTAAAATTTTACCATATAACATCAAATTTTCTCTAATTTTTTTGTTTAAAAACTGAGGGTATAATTTGACATAATTTATTACTAAGTTTCAAATATTATAAGGTGATTTATGCATAAAAAAAGATTAATTTTAGGTTAATTTTAGCTTTTAAAAAAATTATAATTATTGTCAAAAATTTAGATGATTTTCAATGTTTTTTGTCAAACATGTTGAAAATCATTGAAACTGTGGAAAATTGTCAAAAAAATCATCGAAATAATCGATAATACACCCCGTCAAAATATATCGAAAATGTCATTTTATCAAAATGGTTCTGAAAATATCAAATTCATCAAAAATATCGAAATTTTATTAAAAATATCCCTCATATTGCGAATTGAATATCATCAAAAAATTTCAACCATTATCACAATATTTTTTTGTTAAAAACTCGTGTAAATCAATCCAACATTACTTTTTTAATAACATATAAAATAGCTAATAACATCTCGAAACTTAATAATAAACATTTTAAACTATGCCCGCTGCATTTAATCTATGATGTTCAAAATGTTTTTACAGATTTGAAATAAAGAAGATTATGATTTTGTTTTTTAGGGACATTTTAGTCAAAAAGTATATATTTTCAGAGGTTTATTAACTTGAGCACAATTAGAATGTTTTTGGAGTATGTATTGCCTAATTATTACCCTACAGATAAAATAGGAGAATAAGCATACTCTAGCATACCCCATGTCAACCCACTACAAAGGGCCGAAGGCCATCGTCAAGAATAGGCCATTGTCAAATGGAGACTATGCTAGAGCACCTACAAATGGTTACTCACCTCCGCATGAGCCCGCACATACACACGCCCAACCACCGCAAGTCCTGCCAATAGCCCCTACCACCACTCAATATTACAATTGTCCAAGTACCACGAGCACGATTAACCTAAGCCCTATAGCGACAAGTGGCCGGCTCTCAGATCACTAAGATCGTATTATTTATAACTCCTTTTCAAATGTTAGTTAAGCCATCGCACACTTTCCAAATGCCGCCAAACTTTCTCTCTAATTTTCTACTGCTGCCACCCCCACCCCTGCAAGGAAAAGTTGGACGGTGGTGGTTACCATCGTCGACCACCACTACACCGTGCAAGTTGCAACCAACTCACACGAAGCCGGTGTCTCCAGCATTGTCTGCAGAGCATGTTGGTCACTAAACCAAAAACATCACCAATAGAAACATCGAAACAATGTTTAATCAGATATTAATTATTAATTTTCATTTCGCAATATGGAAACCTATGAGCCAACAAAAATTCTGACATACAGAACTTTGAACAATGCTTGCACAATTTTACTTTGTCAAGAAAGCTCAAGGAAATTTTCACAAAAGGAAAGGTTGTGTCTAAGCTCTTCCATTAGAGTGGTTTTGGATGGCAATTCCATTGCTTTGATAAACTTCCCCTCTCAAGTTGAGCTGATTCTTCAAACCCCATATTCGAATTGTGCGATCATCACTGGCTGAAGCTAACATGTGAAGATTTGCAGGGCTCCAGCTCACACAGTTTACTGCTCCAGAATGACCAGGCAGTGACATTATTAGCTCCCCAGAGTCCCTGTGCCATATATACACCTGCAGCCACACAAGAAAATTTTGGCAAAAAATATTTCCATATAACTCGGGGAAACTCTCATGAGGGTATAAAAAGGTAAAAAAAAAC
>JXTB01000065.1:119304-146509 GCA_002914805.1 Parasponia andersonii
ATAAATATTCTCACTTGAGAAGTCCCTTAAATCAGATGAATTATTTCTAAACACAATCAGGCTAGCTTCTCACAACATAATTCACGTTAGATGAAGGGTACCTGCGAATCTTCACTACCGCTTGCTACAAACACTTGCTCAAGTCCACCAAAACAAGATCGGATGACAAACCGAGCGCGCTTGTGACCTTTGTACCTGGCCAGAACCTTGATTTCACCGTCTAAGTTCCAAAGATGGATTTCTTGGTTTATGAGATTGACCAGCAGGAACTTGTTGTCCTTGGACAGTGAGAATGAAGTGATTATTTCCTCCTCTTCGATCAGCCTCTCATAATTTGCTTCCCTATCAAGCAATAGTATAGCCGTTTGTCTGCATATGCTTATGACCTTCTTCCCATCATCAGTAACGGCCATGTCTGATATTTTCAGAGTCCGCTGCCCTTTCCAACAGTCCAGCTCTCTTCCATCTAAATCCCACAGGCAGATACTCCTGTCAGTCATCCCAGAGAATATCCCTCGACCATCCGCAAACCATCCACACGAAATCAGGCCAACACCATTTTTTTCATAAACGTGGAGGCATTCACCAGAACTGACATCCCATCGTCTCACGACCTCCTCCAGTCCACATGTCAGCAACTGATTGTCATCAGGGCTCCATGAAACAACTGACACTGGTTTCCGGTGACCAGTCAATACATGTTTCAATGACACTTGACCATCATCTTTAACCTTTAAAGAAAAAAAAAATCTCAAATCATATAGATATACAACCTTTTGGTGTATATTTCTGGCATATCTAGCAGATAGTAACATATAAATAAAGCACCAACTAATAGATAACACCGCACAACAACGAAAACTTAGGCTCCGTTTGGATCTTACACTTTTTGTGGGAAAGAAAAAAAATATCCCAAAGGATTCCATTTTTTCTTGTTTAGATTGAAACAAAAAACGATAAAAAAAATTTCAAGAAAAAGCAAGAGTTTGATTTGATAACATTTTTTAGTATAAAGAATTTTGACACATTAATTAGTAAAACCAAAAGTGTCAAAATAAAATTCTATAAACTTTCAGAATAAGTATTTTCCTCTTTCTTTTCCCATGACTTTTCCCTTGCAATTTTTTTTCCTCCAAAATCCGGGTTCCAAACAGAAGTGTTTACAATTACTCTCACTTTATATATCAAGCAGCAGTGTAACATCAGCAGGATGAAGGATCTTTAGAAAACCAAAGAAAAACAGATAAATAGATTAAATAGAAAGAGAATACTATGGTTTCATGATAATCCATGATACTACATTTCATTGTAATCAACAGATTATATTCTGATAACAATACCTTGAATTTGAAATAATAAAAGAAGATATATTAGAATAATCATCAAAAAGTCCCATATCTAGACATGAAGACTTCTAGAAGATATACTATTCAATAATTAAGAGAATACTTGAATATATACGCAATTATGTATATATATACCTCCCATATGATTGCTGACTGATCTTTAGATGATGAAGCTAAATATTTGCCATTATGTGAAAACTCCAGGAACCATACTTCATCACTATGCGCTTGCAGTACCTGTTAAATTGGATGAGAAAGAAAGAAACTTGTAAATCTAAACCAAAAATAATGGAAAACAAGCAGTGAACATGGTGTCTGTCAAGGTATATCAAAGAGGGTATGGCGTGGAGTTGTGGACCTCGTAATTCTAGAAGAAATTCTTATTTGATCACTAAGTTGCTTAAAGGAACAATAGTCCACATTATGAGGTCTTAACAACTTTGCCTGCCTTTATACAATTCGATACAAATATCGGTTTTTGAATTAGGAATTAAAGTGGAAGATCTTTAAGCCCCTATTTTAACACGAAAAACACCCAAACAGAAAGGGCAGTTTTGAAGGAATCAGCTTAGAAGAAAGAATTATTGCTATGGCAGCCAAACAAAAGAGGGTAATGATTCTGAATCTACCATAGTCTTCTGCAGATTTCTCTTCCTATAACGGATGCTGGAACAAAACTTAACAAGCCTACATAGTTGTTAACCACCACAATCACTGGACTTGAACACTTACCATAATGATGCGCAAAAATTTCAAGATGGAATAGAAGATAAATTATAAAACCTTGGTCAAATGCTCGTACCTGCAATGTTTGATTAGGAATCTGGTTTTTTCCGCAGTGATGATCCAAATACAAAGACAGATCACTGTCCAATGTATTATGAAACGCACAAGCATCGCGTTGCACATCAAGAGCCTGTTCAACTAGATGTTCTAACCTTCTTCCAGGTACCATAACTGCTGCAGGAAGCAACTTCTGCAGTTTTTCTAGCAACTTTGATCTAGACTTCGCAATTTCTGTATCTTGACTTGAAAGGCGAAGTGTTAAACATGTACAAGGAGCGATGATGCATGCAGCAAGTTCATGAACCCGACTGATGTTGATGCGAATAGGCACAAGCTCATTTCTTAATGTATCTAAAGCAGCGTCAAAATTCCCAATTTTAAGAAGCTCGAGGAACTTTTGTTCCAGTATCAAGAAAGTTGCTAACTTGACCGCATTTTCATCTAAGAGGTCAATTTTGTGCAATGTGACTAAACTATCATCCCATTTTCCATCAAAAACATGTTGCATAAACTCATTGACCACTGGTGAGCGTAATGGTATTCCTGACTCTTCCTCTAGAATGGCCCCAGTCTTAGTATACCCAAGTGAGTACAATGCCTTTGTTATGATTTTGACAAACTCTAACTTTCTTATGACTCCCTTTGAGCCAACTGTGTCTTCATCCCCTTGGGAGGTTAGAGGTCTAGCCATTGAGTCTCCCAAAGAGCAAGCCATAGGATTTGTTGGAGTTGAATCTTCTAAGAAGCTCTTTGATCCTTCCAATGGAAACTTTACACGTTTCAAAGGTGGTTCAGTGCCCTCTATATCTCCCATGAAATGCCAAACTCAGTCCATATGTTTTCTACAAGTCAAAAGCAACAAAGTTTATAATACAATTGGCAAAGAAAGAAGGTAACAACACACTTTCAAGGAGAAGATTATATTTTGTGCAAAAGATAGTCATAGGGAAAGGCTTAGCAAATAAGAAAACACAATGACTGACTACAATTTGCAATGTAATGGGAGGAAAATACTTGATAAGCGGTTACAAGGAAAGTTTCAAACGGGTAACTAAGGGAAAAGACTAGAAACCAATAATTTAGTTACATAATACTAAACTCTCCAGGTGAGCAATTATGTTTTCCCATCAAATCATTGCAACGGAAAGGAACCAAACGATTATCAATCACCCGGGGTATCTTCTTTTATCAAAATTGGGAGCTTGATTAGCTAAGCTTTGAATTCAATTACCATGACAATTCACAGTGTCAAAATTTGAAGCTTTGCAATAAAATGCATGACCAAGATAATTGATAGAGCTTGGTGATCACAGTGGATGATGTTTACGAAAGCATATGTCTGAGTCCCTCAAACAAATGAATACAACTGAAAGTGTCTACTCAGGAACTAAATTACATCACTTCAGCAATAGGATTACAAGAGAAAGTACATCAGAAACGAGCTTTATCACCAAAAATTACGATTTCATAGTATCTCAATGTCATATATAAGTATCCATGTTTCTCCTAGTCCGATCATAAAAATCAAACAAACAAACAAACAAGGCAAAAATCCCCATTGAATGAAAGAGCACAAAAATCCAAGCCATCTCTCCAACCCCAAATCCCAATTATCAAAGTAAAAGAAGTGCACTTCACTTTGAGAAACAATAATTCAACCTCCAAAATATACGTTACATTGAAATGTGAAATATAAATTTGTAACGTCAATGAAACCACTGACGGATAATAAAATCCAAGGACTGAAAAATAATGTTCAAACAAAGACAGATTATATGTCCATACAACCATCACAGGAACATAGAACATAAAACCAAGGAGAAAATTAAAGCACAATAGACGAGGAACTCAACAACCCATTAACAAGATCATAAATTTCTCACCAGAAGGCATCAACCCAGAACAGCAGGGTCCAAAACAAGCCGAAATGACCAATACCCAGAAGTCAAACTTAATAGAAAAACTGAAAAAAAACGAAGAAAAAATTGTGGGAGGATGCGCTCCCTACAGAGGGGCGGCTTAAGGAGGAACAGAAGGAACAAGCGAAAGGCCAAAAGGAGCACCGAAAGTCACAAGCACAGAGAAGAGTGTAGATACATATATGAATGAGACTAGATAATTATCAAATATCAAAGACAGTAGATTTTATTTCTTTTTGGCAGTAGATTGATTACAATTTCTATTGTGTTTTAATAATTTTTAATTCTGCTTTTGGCAGTCGGCAGAGAGTGGGGATTAGAGAGAGAGAGAGAGAGAGAGAGAGAGAGAGGAGAGGCTCAAGATGCCAACACCAAGGCCAACAAGGAGGTGTTAGGCCATGTGGGCACTTATGCGACTTGTGTATGTCTCATTGTCTATAATAATAGTTTGATCTATCTCTCAATGCCACATTTCATGTGTTTTATTTCTTACGTTACGTTTTCTATTCTACGTCATGCTCGAGAACTAAAAATAGCGCCTCCCATATAAAAATGATTCGAACGTAGACCAAGGGAAAAAGGCTTTTTTAATGCTATCTTGCCGTGCCGGTAACCAATCCAAAAATGTAGTGATCTTAACCACCTTTGTATAATTAATTATATACTATTTAGATTAAGAATCATTTGACAAGCCATTAATGTTTCGGATGACCAAAAACCCCTACGACGATGGTCCCAAAAGTGCCCCGACCCAAATGAGGTTGAGGCGTAGAGTTATCCTGAATAACTTAATTGATGTTAATCACTCCATGGTAACATTTTGACAATGTGATTCAAACAACTCAACTCATTGATAATAAAAAAGAATTGGAGATTCATGACTCAAGCGAGTTCATCATCGACGAGTTGACCTGCATGGCCACAGATTCGGACCTCAGACACAATCGATATCATTAATTCTAAAATTCATATTTACCAATATTTTGATGAATGACAAAGGGGAATCTCATTTATATTAGAAGAAAACCATTACCCGCCCTAAAATCAATTTATCATTAACTTTTACGAGAATAATTAGAAAAATAATGAAGAAAAATAAGTTGACAAATAATTAGATATAATAGTTAGAGATGACAAAGAAAACTTAACGGTCCTGCACATAATAGGGTCAGGGAGAACAGGACTAAAAAGATTTTTCATCGAACAATGTAATCGATATTAATTATTCTAGCCATCTTAGTAGTTTAATAATGTGATTTAATCGACTTGCTCATTTATAATAAAAGGATTAGGAAATTCATAACTCAATCAAAGTTCATAGTTAACGAACAAACATGCATGATGTGAGATTTGCATGGCCGCAAGGTCGAGCGCTCAAATACCATCCACGTCATTGATGCTAAGATTCATATTTTATCGATTGACAAAAAGAGAATATCATTTATATCCAAAAAAGTCATCACCCACTCCTAAATCATTGTATGGTAAATTTTAGAATAAAAAATACTCCAAGATTCTTATTTTATGTCAAAATTACAGTGATATCTATAGGATAAAAAAATAATTATAGTGACATCCTGAGGTTTGAAAAAAGATTTAACAAGTAAAATTAAACGAAAAATTAAGTTTATAAACAATTTTTTTTTCCTCCCAAATTTGACAACTAAAGGGGGTGCATACAATATTTTAGAATTTAAAGGTTGCTGGCATAAATAGTTTTGGTCCGAAGGTGTGATTGTAATTTGGATATAAACTAGGAGGTGTAAGAGTAATTTTATCATTTTAGCTTTTATATTTACATATATTAATATTTATGTTCATGATATGTATTAAGTAAAAAGAATGAATGACATAATAATTTCGCCTTAATCTCACGTACAAACAACTAGTGTTGATGAACATAAATGCTTTAAAATTGAAAATTTGTACGAAAAAAATCTTTTAATTTAGCAGGGACAGTTCCCTACGTTGAAACCCGACGTTGAGAGTTATTAAAGGATTCGAATAATGGTCATTCCATAAACTAGTAGCATATTTGCAGTAATATTAAGGACACGTTTATTAATAATTCATAACGAAGAGCAAAGAGAACATGTCAAGAGAATGTATTTACTACGTAGCAATTAAAATGAGAAAAAAAATGTATAATTTTTTTTTTATCCATTCTCTCTTAGTTCCTTATTTCTTTTCCACCCTATTTTCTTCACAGATTAGGCTTTGTTTAGAGCTGAGAATTTGAATGGGAAAAAAAAAAATTAGGAAGGAAAAGGAAAGAAAAAAACTTGAGAAGGAAAAAATAAAAAATAATAAAAGTTATCATGTTTGGAACTAGAGTAAGATTTTGTGGATAACTTGAACGAAGTACTCTAGTTCACACTCTATCTATTGTTGGTACTCTCTCTTGCTCATTTCTACTCGTTGTTCTGTTTTCAATTTGTCATTGACTCTGTTTTGGTGTTTGTTCAGCCAACTGCTTGTGAAAATGTGTCAATGAAAAAAGAAAAAGAAAGAACAATAACCAGCACATATCAGATTGTTGAAGGAAGGTATAGACAAGCTTGGAGCTCTAAAGAAAAGATGAGAGCTTCAAACTTCGTGGTTGGAGCTCTTCTCCCAACGTTAAATGGAAATGAGAGATTGAGAGTGACTGTTTCAATGGAAATGAGTGGTTGAAGGAGAGAAGCAGAAGAGGAAGGAGCCATCAAAGAATAGGGAGAATTAAAAATAGAAAAGGCAAATAATGTTAACTTGCCTCTCAATATTTTTTGAAAAATGGAAATCCACACTTCTCCATTAAATTTTCCCTCCAACTTTTTCCTACATTTTTTCATCCTCTTTCTTGCTTCCAAACACAAAAATCTGAAAATCCCTCCATAATTTTTTCCCCCACCTCCCTCATAAAACCAGGGTTCCAAACAGGGCCAATGTGACCTAAGAGGCTAAGGCCTAAGAGCCATTCCTTTGGCAAATTACTAAACGTGACTTAGGAGTCGTCCTTCAAGTGCTACTGATTGATAAAACAACTAGGAAACCTATAATCGATGCCACCAAAATTTAACCATCATTTCAGCCCAACATTCGTCTGACCTCAAACACTTCAAAATAAAATATCGACGTATGTATACACAATACACACAAAATCTCTGTGTCTCCCAGATTTTCAAATAAATAAAGAATAAAACTTGATCCCAAGTATAAAGACTTATTGCTCATCTTGTTGGAACATACATTTTGCTCATCCTATTGTAATAAATGAATAGGTGTACACCGCGTTTCTCAATACGGGTAGGGCATACATTTCCTCTATATCAGACAATAGATACTCAAAATTTTGGGCCATCTCAGCAAGTACAGTGTCTAAAAGAAAAATAATAAAAATAAAAACTAGGATGTGACAGCAGTGTTGTTAGCCCTTTCTCTGACCATTGTCTTAACAAAGAGCTCCCCTGCCCTATATGATGATCGAACCTGAAAAATTACACACATTGAAAATGAATTCTCATACGTACCACTTAACTGGAAAGTGTGCCAATAAAAACAGGAAGCAAAAAAAGAAAAGAGTGGTGAGAGTGAGAGAGAGGAAAACAAATAACAGCTTTCATGAAATGACAAAAACCAGGTTGATCTAAACAAGTTCTTGTTTACTTTTGTTGTTGACCAAAAACAATATTTTGTGCTGTATGATTATGGGAAGTCGATAATACGTAGTCCCACACTTTCATATAGATTACACTATGTGCTCAGCCAAAAAAGATAATTGTCATCATAAGTCAAACAAAAGCACAAGATCTTACCAATGGCCCACTGGCTACATAACGGAATCCTATGGACTCTCCATATTCCTTCCAAAAAGCAAACTTCTCAGGGGTAACATATTCTTTGACAGTCAAATGTAATGGAGTCGGCTGCAACAATTTAAGCAAGTTAGTTTACAATGGATGGCATTTAAACCATTGCATCTTAACTGACATGTGAGTTATACTAACTTGTAAGTATTGCCCAAGAGTCAATATATCAACGTCTATATCCCTCAAATCGGCCATGGCTTCCTTCAACTCATCATCTGATTCTCCAAGACCCAGCATTATGGATGATTTTGTAATCATACCCTTCTTACTAACCTTTGCATGTTTCAGAACGGATAAGCTCTGCTGATACCTGCATTAGTAAACTATAAATATAATCTCAACAAGCAGAGCAATTATGAACTCCAGCAAATAACCTTCATAGAATGCCTGTATACTTAGAACCACCCCACAGGTGCTAGATAAATACATGAACCATGAAACTCGGCTTCATTTTACCTACTCTTTGAAATCAGAAGAAATTTGTCAGTGTGTTCAGAATGCATAAAACTAAGGTTCCACGAGTGTGCCGATTCAGAAACTTATTAAAAGGTTCAGGATTTCACAAGTTGAAGGCATGTCTGGAGTTTCAGAAAAACAAAAAAGTCAAGAGAAGAAAGGCAAGCACAAAATAATTAAGGGAGGAATGCGGAGCGTGGACATTTACTTTCATTTCCTTTAAGATGCTTTGGACAGTCTTAGTCTTGTCCAGCCTATAAAAAATGCCATCCAGTCATTATAACATAATTGAAGAAAATATGAAGGCATCAATATAACTGGAAAGAGATTTGATGTTAGCCTTATTTTCAAGTTTTAACTCAATCGGAAAGGCCTTCATATCTGGCAACAACATCAAAAGTCCAAAGGGCTAATTGTTGCCCAGTATAACACCATAAAGACAAAAGAAAATCATCAAAGTATTTGGATCAGTCAAAGAAATACAAATTCAATGCACATTGACACTGCATTTTGAGTAACTACGATATTATCTTAACTAAATTTTGAAACCTTTTCGTGGCTCACAAATAGTAGCATATCAATAAAGACTTAGTGGTTTCATCTACCTCTTTCAATGAATTTCACCTCACACCAAACACACTAAAAGATAAAGAGAGTATAAAACGAAGGATTGGAAAACAATTTAAGAAGCAAAAAGTTTAGTGTACCCTGCCCGAGGATCTCGAACAATTCGTTGGAGCCGTTTCACAGTCTCAATGTTGTGTGCAAATACATCTAGTCCCGAGTGAACCAAAGTGTCGACAGCAGTCAAGTCACCCCGAAAATCAGAAGTCAAACATTCAACCATGATTTCAGGCTTCAGATTCTGCCACCCAAAAAAAAAAAAAAAGAAAGAGTATAAGTATCGAAACAATCTCCTCATTTCAGTCTCTTTTACACTAACAGATTAACAATATCCATGTACTAAGTACTACCAAAGAAAGCAAAACGTAGGAACAATCAAATAATAACACAAAATCGAAATGGAGACCTTCAGGGCTTTGACAGTCTCAGCAAAATGCCCACTTCCACCATCAGGTATGTCATCACGATCAACACTTGTGAGAACAATATAATCCACTCTACAAAAGAATTCAATACAAAACAATAAACGACACAGAAATTACGCCATAAACGACAATGAAATCCCACCATATGACACAATCTATGCAAAGAGAAAAAAAAAAAACGCTTACCCCCAAGAAGCAATGGCGATGGCGGTGTTCTGGGGCTCCATGGGATCAGGCGGAGGGGGGTTCCTGCTAGTCTTGACGGCACAAAACCTGCAGCCCCGAGTACACGTGTCCCCCAGTAGCATGATGGTGGCGGTGGCGATACCATCGTCGCCGCCATTCCAGCATTCTCCGATGTTAGGGCACTGGGCCTCTTCGCAAACGGTGTTGAGCTTCAATCGGGAGAGGGACTCCTTCACTTCGTCGAACTTCTCCCCCTGCGGAGCTCTCTGCTTCAGCCATGGCGGCTTCCGGACGTTGGGATCTCTCCCGGTGTACGGACCCATGGCGGCCGGCAATGGCTTCGAATCCACCGCCTTGCATTGGATTTGGAGAAATGAGTTCGAGGGTTTGGGTTTGGGTTTGGGGAAATGGGGTTTTGGGAATGTTATGGGGATTGAAGAAGTAGAAGAAGAAGAATAGGGAACGGGAATGGGATTCCGGTGATGGAATTGGTGAAGCATATTTCAGTGATTTGATTAATTTGTTACTCTCTTGGGGAATGTACGGAATGGAGTTATGAAGAAGAAGAAGAAGAAGAAGAAGAAGAAAGGAGCGTCGTTGGTTATTTCGTGTCGAGGCTTTGAGATCTCCGTCTTCACTAGTCTCTGAATTTTGGTTTGGTTTGGTTTGGTTAGTTGGTTCCAACTACCAACTTCCAATTTCTCTTTTCTTTTTCTTTTTTTTCAGGATGTTAGTAAATTTCATTTACTAAAATTAAGTTTTAAGGTTAATTTCACTCTTGATCCCCAACTGTACTCAGTCTCAATCACGTCCCTGAATTTTATAATGTGCTATTTCAATCATCTAAATTATGTTTTGTCTCCTTCTTTTCTTTAATCAAATAAATACTTCACTACCATAACTCATTTAATATAAAATCAATAAAAAAAATAAACCATTTTAACAAATGAATCATCAACGAAACTAGTGCATTCGATTAACACGCACCGGAAAAAAAAAAAAAAAAAAAACTAAATTGAAGTTTCATGATAGATACATTTTTGCCCTTCAAGATTATTGTTCGCCACTAGAGTTGCGACGGATTTTTTACAAAAGATTAATTTTAAACGATATTAAATCATCTAGATTTGAGAAAATAGCTATGGATAATTACTCAAAAATAAAGAAAACGAAAACAATCTACAAAATTTAGAATTAAGTATAACTAAACACTTGCAAATCTAAATCTAACCTGACTTTTACTTTCACATATACGAAATGATTATAAAAAAGAAAAACACAAAAAGAGAAATGGCATGATTATTAAAAGGAAAAACACAAAAAGAGAAGTTCTAAAGAGGAAGATCCTAAGAATCTAGAGGAGTGAAAACCTTGATCGCTAGTTATTATTATTATTATTATTATTATTATTATTATTATTATAAAGAAACAAAAAGTGTATATACACTTTTTTATCCCTTCAAATTTCAAATATCTAGTTCTAGTCTATGAATTATATGTTTCTAATGTCTTAGTTTGATCTCTGAAGTAGGAAAAAAAAAAAAAAAAAAGAATGCAACACAAAATAATGTTCATAACTTAAGGGCCAAAACTATGATTAGATTTGAAAAGGGATATTATCATTTTTATAGTTTGTATTTTGATAGATTGTTCAATTTATATTTTATATTTTGGCTATTATCAATATTGACTTTTAAATTTAAAATCTATTATAAATTTATATCCTGACATTAATTTAAAGCAATTAATATTGTTTAAAAAATTAAAAATAAACTAGATAAAAATTGATCCGAGAATAAGTTCATTAAATCATCTTAATAAATTAACTGCTTTAAATCGGTATTAGGATATAAATTTGTAATAAATTTTAAATATAAGGATCAGTGTTAATAATAACTAAAACACAATATATAAATTAAACAAATGTCAAAATATAATATATAAAAATAATACTATCCCATTTGAAAAACGTAGTTCAAGAGCCCAAACTAAATATTTGAAATTTCAAATGCTATAACTAAGATAGAAATATAGTTTAGAGTAACTTTCAAAGTTCAAGTCCTAAATCGAAATTATAAATTATCTCTCTTAGCTTGTTTTAGTCTACCTTTCAGGAAAAAAGTTAAACTAAGAATTTATTACTCGAAATTTACTCGAGATCCAAGTGACCAGATAAAAAGTGTCTATTGGTCTAAAAGTCAATTCCAATTATCTAGCACATATTTATCTTTCTCGGCTTATTCTGTCCCATTTTTATTAACTTTTTTGTATAACTGTCAAATAGATAAATTTGTTGCGCAAAATTCACCTAGGATCTCATGAGAGCAAATAAAGAGTTTTTTTTTTCAAAAAAAAATCTCAATTCTAATTATCTAGTACATGGTTATCCCCCTGACTCGTTTTGACCCTTTTTGTTTATGAAAAATGGTCAAACTATGGAATTTATTACCTGAAATTTACCTACGATCCGTAGGACCAGATAAAGAGATGAGGAATGCTAATTGCACTCTTTTTTATATTATTTTGTACTTTCTCAGTTTCATTGCTTGACATGTGGATTCAACTTTTGTTTATTGTATTATTAAAATATTAAACTAGATAGTGGAATCCATGTGTCAGATAACGAGACTAGATAATGTAAATGAGAGTGACAAAGAGAATATTTTTAGCATTCCTTTAAAAAGTTTGAAGTGTTATAACTAAAACAAAAATATAGTTTTAAGTACAAAATTGGTATATTTCAAGTCCAAGTCCAAATTGGGACTTAATTTTTGTGGGGCAAAGGTAAAACTAACTCTAGAATTAATGCTACTTTTCAGCAGGAAAATAAATTTGCATATGTACATGGTAAATGGTGGCTATAAATATGTTTAGATTTGCACCTAATAGAAGTTATACAAGCACATTTAGTTTTGAAAATATCGGCATTAAACTAATTTGATTTTTCATTTTCTTTTCCCACCCACGTACCCAATCATTGGTTCCCACCCTTTAGACTCGTGTTCTTCCTTTTTTTTTTTTTTGTATGAGATATTGTTATAAAAATGACACATCACATTAAATGTCTAAATATAGTTTAATAAGAGTATTGTTACTATTTCAAAAAATTTGATCAACAAAAGTCGGTTAAAAGAATATTGTTGATCCTATTTGCAAACCATAGGATACTTTTGGTATTCCAAAATGCAAGGGTAAACGAAAATTCATGGGATATTCATTTATTTTGGATTTTTGTACTTTAAGGTTTTCAATAACTATTCCTCGTGGAGCTTAATTCTAACGATGAGTTAACATATAATAATTATGGCTCTATAAAGCTCTCCACAAACCCACGGACTTTGCTATGGTTCAATGTACTTCTTTAAATGATTGTAAATTGATGATATTATCATGCTATTTTAAGACTATTTATTAGTACAAGACTCACGTGAATATGAAATAACGATAAAATAAAAATATATATATATATATATACAACGATAAATCTTAAATCAAAATTTCTCCCGCCTACTTGTTTGGAATAGACAAATTTGAAACCCACATTAATATTATGCTGGTAGAGGTAGACGCATTACTTCGTGGCACTTCTCTATGCATAAACGTTTACATTCCTTCTAAGATTCATTAAAGAAGTTTAACATGTCCCAACAGAGATGCAGTGGTTGTGCTAGTATCAGTCACTAGAATTCCTCGTTATTCATAACCAAAATTGTAAGCTAATACTTGGAACAATTTTCTTTGTTAAAACTGCAATTTGTGAATTCTATATAGGATACTAGAACCCATACTCAAAATCATGAAATTCCAATCAGCTAACATTACATGAAAACTGAAATTGTTGCTAGCTTTTGATACATCATTTTGCTTACTGATGAATGTGTTAGTAATGTCAAATTGCAACGACCTCAGAAGGTGTCACGTTCTGAATGGTTAACAAGGACCTTACTCAAAATAATCACACTATTCATCATAGTAAAAACCTATAATGGCTATAAGTGAATATAACCCTCATACTCTCACTTTGACAGTAAATCACTATTATTTACTTGCATTCGTTTTCTATTTATTGCTCTCACCAGTAAAAGATTCGGGGGTATAATCCCGAACATAATAGCCCACACGATAATGGCCTGTGTATTTCAGCTCATTAAACATTCGAGTTGTGGCGATTATAATGATAGTTACAGTCGTATCCTCTTGCTTGTTTCTTTAGCAAATTAGTCTTCTATATTCTATGCATTTCTCTTCAGCAAATTAGCAAACAGGCATACTCCCAATATCTGCAACCAAACAACCTCGGACAAAGTATTCTGCTCAACTCACCATATTCCCCTAGTGAGAGGCAAGCTCAATAGCAATGTATTGGATATGCCCGAATGGATATTTTGCGAAAACCAAATCACATAAATTTCCCGGGTTTAAAGCTACAAAATGAAGCTCATTTTGTATGACATACTACAATTTATGCTCTCCCCAAAACTTTCTACATAAGTGATAAACCACACTAACTCATGAACGGTTCTGTGCCGGCCATCCTTGTCCGCAAAGGCATAAAAATCCGCTTGTTAAAATTAAACTTCTTCTGAACTGGATGATTCATGGATATGGTGAATACGAATCAATGATCCTGAGATCGGTCCTCAATGGATTCTTCTGAATCTGAATCATCATCAACCATTTTCTCGAGCAAATCAACATCCCCTGCTTCAGAAAGAGTGTGCATCCGGAGTTGGTCCACATCCTCACTAAGATTTAGAGAAAACAATCAAAGCATAAGCATGCCAACACCAATTTCAAACTTTCGTTTTGTCGGAAAAAGATTAGCAAAGTAGTAATGATTTAAATGCATAATTGACAAATATCAAAAGATAAAAAACAAATGATAGGAGGCCTACTCCGCAACACCAAATATTTCCTTGATAACCAAGGAGCTATCCTTTGAACAGAATTCTGGCAGCTGCAAAAAATTCAAAGAACTTTAAATATATGAAAATGGCAGAAGAGTGTGCAAACTAACTAGAAGTTAGCGTAACTTACCTTCACACAAAAACCATAGCAAAGTTTAGCAACATTGATATTTCAAAGGAGATACTAGATGACATGTTGGTGAATATATTTTCTTTTACCAATATATACATAAGGTGCATGTGAAACTATAGCACAGAATAATAGACTATGATAATTCCAAATGCATGTGAGAACAAATGTAAAATTTTATGAATATTCAGAACACTCGACAAGATGGTTGAACTGAACACTGAAACCTAATCTAACCACCCCTGTGCAAAAAATTTCTGAGGGGCAAACTTAGATGGCAAATCCTTAAGTGCTATTAGATCATTTAAAAAAAAGAAATGCATATTCAGGCAGGAGTGCAGGACTAACTAAAGAAAACTCGTACTGAAATTTAAACACTACTTGGGACTTCAATGATAATCTATCACAAGGCAATTTTCAAGCATTGTCTGATGAAACCGTCGCTAGAAAGAGTAAGAAAAGTTCGGAGCTTTGTGTGTGTGTGTGTTGGGGGGGTGGGGGTGGGGTGGAGGTAAACAGCAGTTGGTCCAAGCCATCTCTGGATTGTTCAGTGCCTTACCTCAGCTAGATAGAAAAGCTTTCCAAAAAGAGCCTGAACCGCTAGCTTTCTCTTGAAACCCTTTTCAGTATAACCTGACAAATCCATCACAGCAGGACCTGAAGATTATAGCCAAGCTGTCAGCATATTGTTTTAACGAGCCATAAAAAGATATTTTCAAGGTATATCTAGAGGCCTGAAGAGTGAAGACAAATAGCATGGGGAAACAATCAGCCAAAACATCTTAACTAAGAATCATAGAATTGGAAAGACAACCAGACAGTGAAACATAAAGCAAGGATCAAGGAAGAACAAGGAAAAACGAAAGCATCAAGAACCAGAACTAGCCTCCTTGCATTGGCTAGCTTCCAAGTCATGAGTTTGTAAATCGTGCTAAACTTTGTAAGACAACTATAATTGATATCAGAATGGCAGTTTAGAAAGATAAGTCCAATAAGCCACAACACACAAAGTTTTCCTTCTATTCTCTTTATCTTTCTTTTCCTTCTATTCTCTTTATCTTTCTTTTCCTAGGGGGGATAACCATATACAAAGATCATATAATATCATATAAACACGTTTACGCATATATTACTACCTGCCACGTGAAGAAAACTATAGCAGAGCCACACTCAGGGAAACTAAAGGTCACGACTCAAAGTGGCAGTCAGAGACACCCACAACAAGGAAGGAAAAGTGAAAGGGAAAAAAATTCAGTCACCACTCCAAAAAGCATAATACAAAGAGGCTTGTGTTCAGCAAACAAATGTTGCATGCCTCTTATCTAAAAGGAGCATAACTTTCTGTTCAAGCTAAGTAGGCTATGCAGATAATGTGCTTCTTGATTTAGCCAAGTAAATAATAGAACAGAGCAAGTCCTATTCACCATGCATGTATGAAATTTACGCTCACGATGAGATTTTCTGCCTTCCTCACAGCGATTATTGATGCAGACGTCAAGTAAAGTTTAAGCACTAGCCTACTTGTATCTTACTCATGGAATAAAAATGACAAAAAAAAGCTTTGACTGCATTTCATGCTGAAGACCACTAGAGGTCAAAAACGAATACGCATTCACAGATTTCATTACTACAAAAATGTAAATGAAACAAAAATTTAAACCTTACAGCAACATGTTGAACAAGAAATCTAAGTCAACCTGACTGAAGCCATTGGATCATCATGATTCAAGTATAAACATCAAGAAAAATGAAATAATTGTTAAATTGAATTCTATGCAAATGCAAGGTCCTAAATACAATTTTTCTTTATCAAATATAAGACAAA
The DNA here is from genome assembly GCA_002914805.1 of Parasponia andersonii. Taxonomy (NCBI): domain Eukaryota; kingdom Viridiplantae; phylum Streptophyta; class Magnoliopsida; order Rosales; family Cannabaceae; genus Trema; species Trema andersonii. The sequence goes on from JXTB01000065.1 coordinate 135,757, forward strand.
GGACCCAGGTGGGCTCTCTCCATTCACGACAGTGCAGCATGACATTTACCTTTATCTTGAACAATCCTTCTTGAGATTTCATTTAAAACCTCAGCAACCTGGGAGTCATCCAAGCCAGAAGCTTTCCTAAGCCGAATTAAATCAGCAACGACATCTGGGTTAAATGGCTTTTCATTCAAAGTATATCGTATATACTTGCGCAAAATCTCATCTGTGCCAAAATCTGTCTAGATAGAAATTAGCAGTGGTTATCAGGTCTCCAGTAGAAAACATGCACCAGCATATGAAGATAATACTAATGTAACCATAGAAGGAGGCAACAAGCATCACATTCTGGAATTTAGGCTTATCAATCTAGAAAGAACACAATGCCATTATCCCTTGAAATAATGTATCCTATACACGAAGATGTCAAATACCCTTGTTGGACAAAAGTGCCCCAGCGCAGATGACCCAGGAAACCCACCAACCAAGTAAGATCCCTTACTAAGTAGAAATGAAGGAATTTTTATGAACCTTTTTTACTATCCCCAAACGCTGATTAACAGACCAGTCGGCAACACTTCATATCATAACCATCAACAATAATTAATAAAGTTGATACCGAAGCCCCTGACTTTATTTGCAAAATCAGGTCAGGTTAGGTATGACCATGGAAGTTGTGATCACTGAAAGGTAGGAAGTTGTGATCACTGAAAGGTAGCAAGTTAGAGAAGACTAAAGCCACAAAAATAATCAGCCACTCTTATGAGCTTATTATCAGATGACATTTATTTAGTGTTGGAAAGATTTACAAACCAAATAATATGCAAGCCAAAAAAATATAGCTATGACTGTCATGTTAGTTGCATAATCGGGGCAACAAATTCTTACTTTTTGTGCGAGACGCTTGAGCGCATCAGGGGTTACTTCATCTCTTCCTTTCTGAAATAACTCATCTATTGATTTCAATAGCGTTGCATTTTTATTGACCTATCCAAAACCCAATAATTCGAAAATTTAAATCAAAAGTAAAAATCTAACAAACACAGATTAGAATCTTAACGAACTCTAAGAAGCTTTGAATATGTTAAGTTAAGTTTCACATATGCGACCAACTCTAGATTATTAATCACATTAGCAAAGAAGCAAACAGGCACCATAACACTACAAAAATACTATAATCCTTCCCAGTACATGAACCATAAAAACAAAAATAAACCAACATTGTTATACCAAGTTTTCTTCTTTATCATATTTTCCCAACTCAGAAAATGAAAGAAACCCAATACAGAAAAACTTCCAGAGAAAGAGAAATAGGAACCAATTCGTACCAATTTCTTGCGTTTGGCTCTTGGGGAAGTGAATTTTCGAACAGTCTTAACAAAGGCAATGACGAAAGTGATGCCGGCATAGCCGAGAGGAAGAGCAAGAATCCATGGGAGAGAGCTGGACCCAACTCTAGGACCAGGAATGGCCTGAGTAACCGACCCAGTGAACTCCACTACGTCCAAGGCCTTATCCTGAATCCAAGGCAGCTCCTCCTCCACCTCTTCGAACTCTCCTTCTTCTTTGGCCTCATTGGTTTTGCTCTTATCATCATTTTTTTGGGTCTTGGCGGAGACAGAGGGGTTGCTCTTGGAGGCTGCGCAAATGGGTCTTCTGGGTCTGAGACGCAAAGGAGAAGGAAGAAGAATTGGGGAAGAAGAAGGTGGAGTGGCGACGAAGAAAGAAGGGGTTTTGGGTTTGGGAGAAGGAAGGAGTTGGGAAGCGAAGGAGCATGAGCAGTGAGAAGAAGAAGAAGCTAGACTTAGAGCCATTTGGAGAGGAGGGAAATGGGCTTCGACGATGGGGTTGGGATGGGCGCCGCTGGCGAGTCCCTCGCCGGTCACGGCAGCAGCTTCGTAAACTCAAAATTGGATTCGGCTTCGTAGGTTACATTTTAATCCGTCCGTATGTTTACGTGTAGTGGTCCTAAGGCTACACGACCACCAGATATGTTTTTATTAATTTTTTATTTATTCTCTTTTACTCTTTTTTTTTTTTTTTTGAGAAAAATCTATTATTATAAGAAAATGATATCATTTACAACAACCCATTGTATTATCGGAAGACGAGATTTTCCCAACCAAATTAAATGTCCAACCCTAAAACTAATTTATCTAAGATACACGCCGCTTCATTAGTTACACATTACACATGTTTACATTTTCTTTTGAATTATCCGCACACAAAATAAAATTAATATAATTTTTCTGCAAATTTAACATTATTTGTTACTTTCTACAAAATTATACATTCACATTTTAAATATTTATGAATTTATGTCCTTTGCTTATAAATTAACTAACAAATTTCCTCCCAAACATAGAATAAGATACGTTATTTTTGCTGACTAACACAAAAAATTTATTAAAAATAACTTAAAATAATTATCATAAATTATTCAATTTATACACATAAGGTATAAATTTACAGAGATTTAAAACGTGAAGGTGTTATTTTGTAAAAGCCAAAAGATAGAGCTAAAATTGAGGGAAAATATCATACTTTAGAGTTTTTTTTTTTTGTTTGTTTGCAATTATCCTTCTTTTTTTTTAAAAAAAAAGTTCTTTGAAAAGGTGTGAATTGCAAAAAAAAAAAAATACTTGAGATATGAGTGTTCTACAATTTAAATCTTAAAATTTGAATTATGCAAAATAATGCCCTGATATTAGGAATTTATGAAAATCGATATTTTTGATTAATATTTTGACCAATTTTAATAACAAAAAGACAATAATATCTACCATCAAATTGAATTAGCTCTTATTATTTTCCTTAATTTTGATAGTATTGTTGTCTTTTATTTATTAAAATTATTCAAAAATTCAACCAAGTATATCAATCTCTAGAAGTTCTTAATTTCAAGTATTATTTTTGTAAAGTCCTAATTTTAGGGTTTAAATTCTAGAAGACTCAAATTTCAAGTTTTTTTTTTTTGGATTACAATTTACCCGATTTTGAAATTAGTTTTTGTGTGAAAGTTTAAAAAAAAAATCCACGTTATAATGCAATGAGTCATAATTTGAATGGTAACATTTGAATTGTAATGGAATGGAATAGAATGAAATGCATATTGTAATTGAACGAGAGATATTTGAATGTAACATTCAAATATAATGGGTGGTGTATTCTCATTTTAAGAACAAAAGGTCTATTTCAATGGTAAAAATGAAGAATTGGCCATATAAATACTAAATTTATCGAAACAAAAATTTGAAATTTAGAATGAAAATAATTAGAATTGTTGAAATAAATAACTATTTGAATGGATATGAAAATAAGATTAGGGAGTGATTGAAACAAACAAATATTATTTTTTTTTTGTCACTATCCCATATTTGGTTTGGTAATTTGTGTGAATAAAAGCAATTTTTTTCCTTGTTTTTCAGCTGGCAAATTACGATGACATTCATTGTGTAGGTTATATTACAGTAACATTATTTGAAATAAAAATATTTACACTGCTACACCTTCCAGATTATAGTAGTGAAAAGACAGCTTTCTTTTTCTTGTTTTTGAAAAACAACCATTAATTCGTGTTAATATTTTAATTTAAATAATTAATTCCTTATTCAATAAAAATAGTTAATTATTAAGTGAAAGCTCAATAGTTGAAAGTAAAATTTAGTTTGAATTATTGTTTTTTGAATTTCAAAAGGTTTTAATATAATTATTTTTAGCAATAAGAAGTGCGACTGTTAATAAATTTCAGTTAGAATTATGTATATATTTGTAACTTGTTAATTGATATTTGAGAAGAACTCTACCACGTACATTTTTCCCCCTTTTTTCCAATTTGTGAAGAATATATATCGACAGTGTACATATATAAATCAAAGTTTTTCCCTAAAAGTAAAATCAAAAGTAAATTTTATTTCATCAAACTTGCACAGGTTGACTCAACCGGTTGGTGTACTCTTCAACAAGAATTCTCATCTTTATATCATAACGTCGACATTAGATTCTGTCAATAGCTCTAGACTGAAAATATTTTTATAGTGCCGTTTGATTATTCCATTGAAAAATGTGAAACAGAAACAGTGTTCAACTCTCTATAAAGTGTTGATTGCAATGACAATGACTTATCTCCTAACGTTTATGGGACAGTGTCAAGTATCCCAGAAACTGAGCAAACAATAGCCTCAAAGTATATTTCTCCATATAATTGAATGCTTTCTGCTTCCTATGTGAAAAAACAAAAAGAAGAGAAAAAGGATAGAGAATCCGAAGTGCGGAGGAGGAAGAGAAAAAATAGATCTTTCTCCTAAAGTTTGGATTTGGGACTCTGAGATTCTCTGGCCCATTTGGGTGGGTAGATTTTGTACTCTTGGATTAGTGCCTCCTCTTTCTTCTTAACTTCATCTTCATCTTCCTCTAAAACCTCTTTAGAAAACGCATCCGGATTAGCTTTGATGCAGTTCTGGAGGGCCACAAAGGGATGCACACAGTCTGAGCCCTGCAATAGAGGAAATGGTTAGAAAGTAACGGAGTAGTTTCCAGACTAATTAATTAGCTTGCTGATATATCCACTTCTACCTGGCTAACAAAATAATGGGGGAAGCAAAATAAATGGGTTGCATCAAAACTCATGAACATGAAAATTATAATCACCAACCAGATCAATATGCCATTCTCTTGTGAGCAAGTATTAAGAAATCAGCATGTTAACCGCATAACAGCCAATAAATGACAGCTAGTTACGACCACAGTCAGACGTAGCAGACCAAAAAGTGATAGTGTATCAACTGGATTAAAGAAACCGAAGGCGAAAAGAAAGATATTTAACACAACGCAAAAACAAAAAGAAATACAGCAATCTTTGCTGAAGAAATATTATCTCCTGATGTCCAGTCTCCTAGTAATGATGAACTTTAATGTTTGATATACAGAACATCGGATTATAATATGCTACAAAACAACATGGCCAAGTATGACGATTTATCTATAATAGATGCGCTCAATTGCTCTAAAGGAGGGCAAGAAAAAAATTATAATTAGTTACCTTTTCTTCAGCAGTACTCTTTAAAAAACAGAGGAAGGCCTCTGAAAATTGACCCCCACATGGGCCACTTCGCAGATCAGCTATGCAGGGACATTCTAATGCTTTCTGAGCCTTGGCATCGGGAGACTGAAAACGGAAAATTTTAACTTGATCTTCAAACTCTATATTATTTTCCAATAATAAGATAAAGAACTCTACCACAATCCCACCCTAATCCTTTAAAATACTGAGGCTCATATCTTTGACATAAACTAACCTCCTCGCCATCATCGCCATATGCTGCAGCCTCTGTTAATGCACAAAATAGAGTCGTCAAATGCCATACCCTTTTTTTCTTTTTCATCTAGATAACAAAGAATGTGAATTTTTATTTTTCTTATTAAATGAAAGACATAAACAATCATCCAGAGCATTATTTAAACCTTCACAGACAATAAATTAGCGGCCACAACAAATAGAAGGCTTCACTTGTCCACATTGCAGCCTGCATTTTTTCTAAAAAAAGAACTCCGTCTAAGAGCTTCTTCTACTAACACCAATGGGATGGAAGTCAAAACCCGGAAGGCCTCAACAGTTGAAACTCGATGTTCATGGATTTCAACCCCAAGATTTTCTTGCAGTGGCTACTATGCAGGTTGGTGAATATGACGCAAATGTCTCTGAAAAAGTTATTCAAAATCTCCTCAGAGGGCTTGAAGATTTTCTTTTCACAGATTTCGGTTCAACTGTATCACATCCAATCTTGTGTGTAACCCCTTTCTAATCTGATCCGAGGGAATAAGTGGGAAATGCAATAAATAGATTGCTACAACACGCTAGCTTTACGCACAAAAGCTTTGTACGGAGTTCTTATCAACCTTTGGTCATCTTCCAAGGCATTTTCCGTCCCATAAGAATTCACACTACTTCTAAAATGAACTAAACTGAAACAATTAGCATCTTAAAAGACGATAACCAGTTCCTAAAAGTAATTAGAACGAAAACTGGCACATTTGGTATAGGATTTGAATCTTATTCTCCAACTCTAGAAACAACTTTTTCACATAAAAGTATGATAGGATAAACTGTTTCCAGATGTGTAGAATAGGATTCAAATTCTATATCAAACGCACCCTAAAATATTTTTTTGGTCAAAAAAAACCTACCCAGTACAGTTGAGAAAGTAAGAAAAATGACTAAAGAGAGTAGATTTGCATAAAAGTTTTAATTCCGTGAAAAGCTCAATCAATGAGCAAAGGTCTTTTCACTAGATATTTATACGATTACAGAGCTTAAACAATGACTTGTTATAACAAACTCCTAACAGCGTTACACTCACACTTCTTAAGGCATACAGCTACAGTAACAAACTAAGATTAACTATCTAAAAACTTCTTGCTGGCGAGGCAGAGTAGCTAAGCTTCTAGAAGACTCTTGAGCAGATTCTTCAATAAATTCCCAACACTCCTCCCGACAAAAAGGTTTAACTCATTAAGCAGTCTCCTCAGACTGAATCAAAATCCCATCACACTAATAACTACTAGAATTCATAGAAGTTCTCAGAGGCATTTTCACAAACACCTGAACCACAGAGTTAGTTTAACAAAAGCTAGAGATGGCATAACAAGTGATGTGAGCTATGTTAACTTAATTCATTAGCAGAAAGCAATCACGTAAAGCCATAGAAAACAAACACGTAAGAGTGATCGTGGGTCTTTGAGAATATGAAGGATAAGAAGAAGAACTGTACCAGCAAGGAGAGATTCCATAGATGGAGGAGAAGAAGAGATGGGTTTTGGAGCAGACGACACCGTTTGATCGCCGCCTTGAACTTGATTATCCGCCGCTTCTGATGCGACGTCGCTTTGAGCTTGACCCATTGCGTCGAGCTTCCTGGCAAGGCAGGCAGAGAAAGAGAGAGAAGACCAGTTCGGTCAGCTCAACCGAGGGAGACTGGACTTGGGCTGGACTGGACTAGACGAGACTGGCATAGTTGGCCCAACCTATATTCAAGAACAAGATGTTGTACTTGTAGAGAAAATGGTACAAAAGGGTTTAGGACACTAGTACTTATTTTTTCAAAAAAAAATATCAAAAATAAAATTTTGGTACGACCTAAAGTATCATTTTATTAAATATTATATCTGAAAAATACGGTGGTATTTTGTGTAAATAAAGCAATCTTTATAAAACACCAATATATAAAAAGAGTTTTGCTAAAATTAATTGAAATGGTCATTAGTCTGGTAGTTTCTTTACTCTAAATAAGGCCTTTTATCTGAGTCAAGCATTCAAACTATTATAGTTTCACATCTTAGTCTTGGTCTTTTATTTCCTTTATAATTTTCCCTTTTTCTTTTATTTTTTTCGCTTTGTTTTTACTATTTTAATTATTTATCCTTTGTTATCTATTCTACTTTTATTTTCTTTTTAGCTTTTTTTTTTTAGTTATTTCTTCATTTTCTTGTTTCTTCTGTAATTTTTTATTTCTTATATTAAATTATTTTTTTCTTGTTCTTCCTTCTTTTATAAATTTAAAAAAAAAAAACTTCTCCTTTTTTCTCACTTAGAGATATAAGACACCATTTTTTTTGCATGCAATCTCTAACAAATGTGGAAAATATAAATTTTTTATTTCTTTTTTGTTGGATTTTTTTAAAGAAACTGTTATATTACTAATAGCAATTTTTTTTTTGATATTACTATAGCTTATTGTTACTGGTTAATAGTTTCTTTGCATATTGTTATTATTAATAACCAATTTAGTTTCTCATAAAATAATTTTAAAATTAGTTTATAGTTTCAAAAAATAGTATTACTCCTAAATTGGTTTCAAATTAATACTAAAATCAATACTGGAAGCTAAATTGATTTTAGGTCTCAATAGTAGTCAGTAACCATTCTATGTAAAAAAAAAAAAACTAATTTGATTTTTCAGTAAACAGACTAGTTTCTTGTTACTAACCAAATTAGTAACCAACTATTAGAGTAGTTTCTGGTTACTCGTTAAAACCAATTTAGTTTGCTTTTTGGTTTCAAAAAAAGCTAATAACTATTTCATCAGCAAAAACTAACTTAATAATTTGATTTCTCGATAATCAAATAATTAAGTTTCTAGTTTTTAGTAATCAACGTAACAAAAATTTTCGTATATGTAAGTAAATCACAAGAAACCACAATAATTTCTAAAAAACCACAAACGTTTTTAAAAAATCACATAAGCTTCCAAGAAACCCGCTTGGTTTCATCTTAGCAAAATCTCTTATATATAAACAAATCATAAGAAACTACAAATATTACTTAGAAACTAGTTTTTTTTTCAGTAAAATACCTTGTGTATAAGCAAATTATAACAAACTATAAAAGTTTAACAGAATGCCACGTACATAAGTAAATTATAGAAAATTATTTGGTATTTTTGTTAACAGAATGGCCTATCATAGAAAATCAGTTTTGGTTTATGTATAACAGAATCTCCTATACGTAAGTGAATCACAAGAAACCAAAAAAGTTTTCAAGAAATAAGTTTAGTTTCTTTTTAGCATAATGCTATATATATAAATCATAAGAAACCACAAAGTTTTACATAAAACTAGTTTGGTTTCCTTGTAGCGAAATACTGTATGTAAGTAAATCATAAAAAACTACAAATATTTTTTGGAAACTAATTTAGTTTCCTCTTAGTGAAATACCTTATATATAAGTAAGTCACAGAAAACCACAAAAGTTTTATAGAAACCAATTTGGTTTCCTTTTAGAAAAATGTCATATACATAATAAAAAATCACAGAAAATCACAGATGTTTATTAGAAACTAATTTTGTTTCATTTAACGAAATAATTTATATATAAGTAAATCATAGGAAACTAATCTAGTTTCCTTTTAACAAAATGCCATGGATGTAGATAAAACAATATGGTTTCCACTTGCAAACAAATTTGATTTTTCTTTTTTATTTGTTATTCTAATATAATTTCTTTTATATATATATTTTTTTTTTTCTAAATTTGATTTTTACCATTTTTTAAGATACATATGACATTATTCCCCCCCCCCCCCTTTTCCACATTAGTTTCTATCAATAATTATCTTACCAAAATTAGTTAGAAACTAAATTAGTTTCTAGTTTCTACTTCTCAATTAACAATTTGATTATAACAACTACATCAAATAATTGGAAATAATTAGGAAAAGTAGTTTCTAGTTTATAATATTAATATATTAATTGGTAAATGATTTTCGGCAACCATAATGGTAACTGGAGAAACTTAAATAGTCGATTGAAAATGGGCCAAAAAAGAAAGAAAACAAAGGCTAAAAAGAAAATAGTAGTAAGGTTCAATGTGAAAAAAAAAAATTAAGACAGGAATATGAAAAAAGAAAAATAAGTAAAGAAAAAATAAAGAAAACAAGATGAATTTAAAAAGAGAAAATGAAAAATAAAAATAAATAAAGTAATGAACAAGAAAAAAGACAAGGTGAAGCTCATGAAAATTTATAGTAGATTGAAATTTGAAAGTGAGAAAAAAATCTTTAAAAACGATAAATATTAAAAAAAAAAAAAGTAATAATGTTCAACAAAAAAACACTTTTAAAAATGAATTAAAAAAAAATGAAAAAATGAACAAAAGGAAAATGACATAAAATAAAAAAATAAGGATAATAAGATTTGAACCCAAGTCTAAGTTATGAGACTATTATTGCCTAAACACTTAACCAACTTTTGGTTTCAATCAATTGGTATGACTTTATTATTAATAAAGTTATTCTGGGTGTTTAGAGAGTATAAAATGGAAATAATTTTTTCCGAGTTGTGCTAAGTCGTATTTTTGTTATTATTTTTAAAAGGTTTGTACTCTGTGTCATTTTTGCGAGAGAAAATGATACGGGTAGGATTAACTTAGGCCAAAATGACTATTTTGTATATATTTTTAAAAATTATATTTTTTAGATTGTTAAGAACGTATTAAACTTTTGGTTTTTTTTTTTTATAGTCATAAAGTTCCTGATTCAATACGTCTTTCACATTCCTAAACATGCTATTTTTGGACAAATGCACAAAAAAGTGATTTTTTGGCAATGCCATTTTCAAGGTCATTTGTTTTTTGTTTTTTTAAATATCAGTGGATATATTACTTAATATAAAATATAAATAAACTAAAGGTAGTATAAAAATAGATATACCAAACACAAACGTATATATGGTCGGCTATTTAGCGATTATTAAAAGAGAAAACATACACTTATTGAAATAAAGTACCAACAAAAAAAAAAGGACACCGACCCTGAACTTCTGTGTAAGACTGTAACTAATGAAGTGGGCTTGAGAAAAAGGGGCCCAGCCCAGAGAAAGAAAGTGTCGAATCCGATGCCCTCGTTTTGGGAAGGGGGGAAAAGAAAGGTAATTCTAGGAATAGGATATGCATGCTATTCAAGCAAAAGGAAAAGAAAGAGTACGGTTTTTGTTTTGAAATTGAAATAACGCTGCGGAGGACGGCTGTTGCTGTTGTGGTGTGTTGGTTGGACGTGAGAATTGGAAATCAGAGTAAGAAAAACAAATAGGAAAGGAAAATGGAGAGTGAGAAAGTTGGAATATGGGAAGGGCTGATGAAGACCCATCAGAAGTCCCTCAAGGCTTTGTTCAGCCGCAACAGCACCAATGGAGATCAAAACCAAAGCCCAGACCAACACTTTCGCATTCCTCAACTCTCTCCTCTCGCCAACTCCGTTGTCTCTACCTGTTCCAG
>JXTB01000065.1:146516-181941 GCA_002914805.1 Parasponia andersonii
CCATTTTGTGTGTTGTGGCTTTTGTTAAAAAATTAAATTTATAGTATCAACCATTTGGGGGACCATAATAAAATTCGATATTAGTTTTTTTTTAAGTTTTGTGCATCATAAATTGGCTTGATGTTACTTAGTATGCTACTAGCTCATAGCAAAATCTATATTTTGGTAGCGCACATTTTGAGTTTGGAGAGGGTCTAATTGATTGGAGTAAACATTTGGAAAGGGAGTATACAGTTTTGAAGGGAAAGGAGAGGTGGGTATTGTTGTTTTGCGAATCCTCTTGAAAGATTAAGTTGGATCTTCTGGGGACTTGCTGTGCTTTTTAGTCTTTACTCAGAATTATTTGATTTGAAGAGATTGAGAATCGCGTTAATTGTCTTGTGTGTTTGCACGAGCCACATATAATGCTATTAAAGTAAGGTGCGATCCCCCATGTTTAGCTTGATTGCTAACACACCCACCTCCAATTGTGAGATGTAAGGCTTGAATTCCTCTATCCTAAGGCGAGAAGGCATTTTGGGGAGGTTTTTTTTTTCAAACGAATAAACATGTTCATGCTACTACGTGTTCCTGAACTTTGGAAGCAATGTTTTGCTGCAGGATACTTCAAGTTCCTACTGAAGAATTACAGCATCACTTTGGAACAGAACCACCTGAGAACGTTAATGAACTTCTGACTTATGCAAGGAATTTTTTAGAGTTTTGCTCATACCCAGCTTTGCAGATAGTTAGTAGACGTCCAGATTACTTGAGCGATAAGGAGTTCCGTCGTTTGACGTTCGACATGATGCTTGCCTGGGAAGCTCCTAGTGTTGAGAGCAAGCCACTGGAGAAAGTGAGACAGCCATTCATTGTTACCTTTTCATATTTGTAAAATAACAGAGGTGTTGCCTCCTAATGTTCAGTTTAAAATCCAAGAATCAGGTTCTATGATTCTTCTGATTTTATGTTTTTGGGGTTTGAGGATACTGTTTTGATTTCTCCTCAACTGCAGGAGACTGAGTCTAGCAGTAAACAGGCAGTAGAGAATGAAAGTGGGTGGTCGCTTTTTTATTCAAGTTCTACAAGCATGGCTGTTCAGGTTCCCTTCATAATTTTCCGACCCCCTTATTATTTTTTTATTTTTTTCTGGCTGGGGTAGTCTACTTTCCATGAATAGTTGATATCCACGTTTTGCTTTTATTTTTCTATTAGGTTGATGACATGAAAACTGTTGGACCGGAGGCTTTTGCACGGATAGCTCCTGCTTGTGCAGTTGTTGCTGATATAATCACTGTGCACAATCTCTTTGATGCACTAACAGCTTCTACAGGCCGTCGACTTCATTTTCTTGTATATGACAAATACATAAGAAGCCTTGACAAGTAAGATGTTTATATTTGATTGCTCTAAGTTGCTATTTCAAGTATTCTAAAAAAGAATTTTGCATAATGTCTTTGAACTGTTGCCTTGGGTCCCTTCGGCGCATGTGGGTTTTCACCACATACTCTTTGGTTTCCTCCCCTGGCTTTGAATTTCAAATTTGTCATGGGGACCTCCCAAAGATTATAGGGTTCAGCAGGAGGACAAGTATCAACTATATCTATAAATCTATATTATCAGCAATTTGGTAAAGGAGATAATTTCTACTCAATATAATTCCACTACTGTGATTGTTGCTGTACTTAGGGCAGTTTTGATGAGAATCCGATAAAATGATTTCGCTCTCTGCTTTCCAAACCATCTCACCATTGAGAAATGAGAGTCTGAAAATTTCAAGATCATCTTCTAGTTTTAACAAATTCAATAATGGATAAAATGATGTCTCTTTCTTCTTTCCAAACCATCTCTCCATTGAGATATGAGAGTCTGAAAAATTTGAGATAATCTTCTAGTTTTAACGAATTCAATAATGGCAATACATGGTTTCTTGGCAGACGTAAGCAAGAAGAGAATTTCATAGTTTCTTGGAAGACGTAAGCAAGAAGAGAATTGAATGTTTCCAGAATCTATCACCAAGAATTTTAAAACACACTTGATCCCTCAATATTCGAGGCGTAGAATTAACTTGCCTAGCCTGGTTGTATTTATGATTATATACAGGTGTACATCAAAAATGCATTTGAATAGTAGCTTTCTTTTGTGTTTAACAATGCAACCCTGAGTATTCTAAGCTTTTAGCATAAGGCCTTTGCTTCTGATAAAAAATTTACTTTCCAAATCTTACATCCGAAGTTCCTGGATGATTTACTTCATGGTTTCACTGTGCTATATTGAAGCACAAATCCAAACAAAAAAGTGGCACACTTTTCTAATTACAATGTATATAAGATGTACATTGTAATTATAAGTATATTTTTCTTCATGTATTTGTTTTTTGGAAGATTTAGCTGTCTCCTCATTCTGTTAATAATATGTAAAGGTTATCTTACCGTGGTTCTTTTGCAGGACTATTAAGGCTGTAAAAAATGCTCTGGTGTCTTCCATTGGAAATCTTCAGCTTGCTGAGGGAGAAATTGTCCTTGATGCTGATGGTTCAGTTCCTACACAACCTGTTCTGCAACATATTGGTATTTCTGCATGGCCTGGTCAGTGATTTAATTCTTCTTCTGACTCTTCATGTTACTTCAAATCAATGAAGCATTGGGCTAAATATTGTTTCATCTACAGAAACAATCTGCTGAATAAATAGGCCTTTAGCCAGGTAAATACATTGCAAATGGCTAAGGTGAAACGGGACATTATGAGTCAACTCAGCTCGTTAGATAACCTACTTTTCTTGCCTTGCTCTTTGACACTAGAAATGCTCATCAAAATGTAAAACCGTGGAATGTGGTATTGACATGGTTTCTTTGTTGCAGCTGCTAAGATTCAGATTTTCATCAGTTTGAATTTGTGCGATTGTTTGTGCCTGTGATGTCTTAACTCAAGAATTTTAATTTTGATATATCTGTGCTTTTTTTTTTATGAAATTAATATGCTGGGTTGCCTTTTTAATGCCAGCTGTCTAACATGCATATTACAATCGCATTTTTCGAGTTATCTTAAATTTTCTTTTGTTTAGTAAGCCTTTGATGCTTATGTATACTTTTGTTTTAACTTTTTCTGCTTAAATAATTGGTCATTTTCTTCAAATGATTTAAAGCTGGACTGTGTATTTATCCAAGCTTTGGTTTTTTGTAGGGCGGCTGACACTGACCAATTATGCTCTGTACTATGAATCACTGGGAGTTGGGCTGTACGATAAAGCCATTAGATATGATCTAGCAACAGAACTGAAGCAGGTTATAAAACCTGAATTGACTGGACCACTGGGTGCTCGTCTTTTTGATAAAGCGGTTATGTACAAATCAACGTCTATGTATGTGAATTTTCTTCATGCATGTTTTGTGGAACTAGGTTATATAATGAACTCAGAGCATACTACCTTTTTCTATTTTTGAGTTTGTTCTACATTGTTGTTTGCAGAGCAGACCCTGTTTATTTTGAATTTCCTGAATTCAAAGGGAATTCTCGCCGGGACTATTGGTTGGATATTGGTCTTGAGATCTTGTATGCACACCAGTTTATCAGGAAAAATAACCTTAAAGGGCCGCAAAAGTCAGAAGTACTTGCACGGGCTATCCTAGGAATCTTCCGGTACCGTGCAATTAGAGAAGCTTTCCACTTTTCCTTGTCCCATTACAAGACCTTACTTCCTTTGAACCTTGCTGAAAGTCTTCCAAGGGGTGATTTTATTTTGGAAACTCTTTTAAGTCGATTGCTCCTTATAAATGCTGATACTGCCCAGCATGATTTTTCTGGGAGTCCCTCAGCAAAACAGGAGCAAAAAACATCACCAGTTTCACTTCTCGCACTTCTCCAACTTGGATTCATATTGCAAAAAGAGGTAAAGCTTGATGAAAAAGCAATCGTAGTTGGGGACATTTGTGTTGGTGAGACCAATCCCTTAGAAATGGCGGTTAAACAATCGGTGTCGGACACAAGTAGTGCTGAAGCTGCTCAGGCAACTATAGACCAAGTGAAGGTGGAAGGAATTGATACAAATGTCGCGGTGATGAAGGTTAATCATGAACATAACTTGTTAAATTATCTTTCCTAGTCAAAATAACTTCTATCCTCCATTTTCCCTGATTGGGTTTAACCTGTTAAATTATCTTTCCTAGCCAAAATAACTGCTATCCTCCATTTTCCCTGACTGGGTTTATACTGCTTTCAATATTTGAGCCAAGGTGATCATTTTTCTCTCTGCTTCTTTTGGCCTGTAGTATGTAGATGATTAAGATCTTGAATAAGCGATAATACTATTGATTCTATCGCATAAGCAAGTCTAAAAAAGTTGTGAATGCCAGCCAGAAAGCCATTGTGATGTAAAAGTAATGTGTGTGTACATGTCAGTATATATGTTGTGTATATTTTGCACTTTGGTCATGATGCCTAGTTGGAAGTATTATTTAATATGAGAATACACAAAAACACTCCTATTAGGGTTTTGTGTATGTTCATGGTTCAGTCTTTTTCCTTGGAAAATTCTCTGTATTGCAGTCTTGTCTTATTATTATTATTTGATTTAGTTTTTCTTGTTCTTTTTACTGTTTTATGACAATGCTCAAGTTTCTAGGGTAATTGTTTCTTTCTTCAGGAATTACTGTTTCCAGTTATTGAGTTATTATTATTATTTAATTTAGTTTTTCTTGTTCTTTTTACTGTTTTATGACAATGCTCAAGTTTCTATGGTTCTTGTTTCTTTCTTCAGGAATTACTGTTTCCAGTTATTGAGTTAGCTAGCCGTCTCCTAGTTTTGGCTTCTTGGGAAGACCCTTATAAATCAATGATGTTTCTGTTGTTTGCCTGCTACTGTATTCTAAGGTTTGTCATATATTGCCTCTTCCAAACCGCTGTGTTAATATAAAGACATTGACTTGGACCAAACATTGGGAAAACCCGGAATACACTGCTTAGATGCCTTGGAGATCCTATTTTAAAAACTTCTCATTTTTGTCATGTTTTTAAGACTTGCGATCTAATATCCTCCAAAATGACCCTACAAATTTAGTGAATTTTATTAATGTGTAGATTAGGATTGGATTTCATTCTTCTAAGTTCACAGTTTAACTAGCTGGTGCATATCATCCTTGAATGCTCAGTGACCTGCCAACATATTTTGGTGTTTTTAACCTCATTTTTCAAGAAGTGAAATGTGAAAAATATTGCCAATAGCTTAAATGAAGTGAACTGATGTAAAGATTTCTTCAATTTTGATGTACAGGGGCTGGATCAGATATATATCGCCATCCCTTTTTCTATTTGTTGCAGTTCTCATGCTCTGGCGCAGGCATTTTAACAAAGGGAAGCCATTAGAGCCCTTCAGAATTACACCTCCACCAACTCGAAATGCTGTAGAGCAGCTACTGACATTGCAAGAAATCATCTCTCAAGTTGAAGCATTGATTCAGACTGGGAATATCGTTCTCTTGAAGATTAGAGCTCTCCTTTTTGCAGTATTACCACGGGTACAAAAGAACTTGCACTTAATTACTGCTTATAGAAAAAACTACTGCTTAAAACTCTGCCTTTGCCAAACGTCTGCAATATGTTGTCAGTGAAAACCTGTCAAAAAACGTTTGTTGTCAATTTCCAGACTAGAGTCATATACTCTCTTTTCGATAAGATGCAAACTATTACTGTTTTTTTATCAGCTGGTAACACAGTAAGATCTACTGCACGAATAAGGTTTAACAGTTCAAATTTAACCATCTAATAAGATGTTTTGCTAACTCCCCTAAATGTTATTTTTAATGTTTTGTATTTCGTTTTCCTGCAGGCAACAGACTGTGTTATTCTATTGCTTGTTTTGTTGGCTGCAGTCTTTGCATTTGTGCCTTTTAGATATATAGTTATGCTAATATTTCTTGAGGCTTTCACGAGGGAAATGCCTTATAGGAAAGAAAGCAGTGACAAGTTGGTGAGGCGTATTAGAGAATGGTGGGTCCGGATACCAGCTGCTCCTGTTCAGCTCATTAAACCCGTAAGTGAGAAGAAAAAGAAGTCATAGATCATTACGGACTGTTCAATTTTAAAATGTAAATTGCAGAGTTTACAGAACGCTCTACTTCAAACAATCTTTTTCCATTAGTTGTATATACATTCAAAAAATTTAGCTTCTGCTAAATGTTGATAGAAAATCTCATTCATTTCAACAGCACATAAGTCCATCTTCTGAAGAATTTTCATGTTCTTGTTCTTGTTCTTGTTTATTGTCTACGTGACGCTGCCTGGAGGATTTTAGCAGGGAACTTTGTTGGAATTTTGATCCCCTGGTGTCAAATTTGACTTCCCCATTTCGAGGGTGCAAATTTATTGTTTCTTTATATCATTTGAAAAAGAATGTCTTAGTTGAGTAATAACCAATGACATTAATGAACCAGCAACAAGCATTCATACACAGTAATAGTTACTGAATTCAACCAAAAAAAAAGAGAAAAAAAATAGGAGGAGGATCTTCCTTTAACTGACGATTGGGCATTCTTTTTGTTAGTCTCTTCATTGAAAGGGTATGTAAACCGATTCTTCAAGCAAAGTATGAAAACCGAATCAAATGTAGACACTTCTAAGAAACTGTAAAAGCATGTGAGAAATCTATAATTTCAGCCGCAAGGATTAACAACACAAAATTTATCAAGCAAAGTATTAAACCTGAATCAAATGTACAAGAAACTGTAAGAGAATGTGAGCCATGCTATAATTTCAGCCTTAAAGATTAAGAAACAAAATTTAAACCGCTATTTTACATCATTAACTATAAAATATGTACATAACAAGAAATCTCCGTACGTGAAAAAGAATGGCGAGCATGATGTAATGTGAGAAAACTATACAAATCTTTTATCAATGATCAAACGTTATCTGGCCAAAACTCCCTGAAAAACGCACGCTCAAATTCCTTCTCTTGCAATTGTCTTTCAAACTCCTGCATCTTCCTCATCTTTTTCGAGTGTGTCTTGGACTTTTTTGAGGGCAGTTCCTAAAGTCAATACCAGATTCAGTACCAATGTGCAAGCAAATCTACAGATAATAATAATTGAAAGAAAAAAAAAAAAAACATTTCTCTGACTTGATGAAAAGTAAAGAATAAGAACTAAACAAATTAGCTGCCTCAGTTGTCGAGTTTGAATGATCAAATTAAATAGATCCTTTCCCCCCGGAATCTTCCTTTTGTTTTACGTAGACTTTATGAACCAACATCTTAGGATAAGTAAATGTATTAGCAGTAAGTAAATTGCACCAGTTCCCAGTTCCATTCTTTCATTTATTTATCCAAAAAGATCTCTTAGTCTAGATGAATAAACAATTTGCTTCACGACAAATATGTCAGCTGGCAATGTACTAGAACATTTATAAGCTTTAGCAACTATGAGATAAATGTTCATTTTGATTTAATAACTGAATGTGTGATTTTTACTTTTCATAGTTTTGATGTCATACGTTTTAATTGTTTACAATTACATTCCTTTTTTCCTTTTAAGAAAAACATACGGGGAATATTCAAAAGAAAGGAAAATTTTCTGAAATACTGCAGCCAATGAAAGTCACCTGCTCATTTTTTCCACTAGAGATGGTAATGTTCTTAGCATCAGGAGGCTTCGGGGCCTTTTTTTTTACTTTGTCAACTCCCAAGCCGCGCTTGTTATTCTTCCAATATGTTTCTACGGGTTCCAGCCTACCCTGCTCAAACAATAAATCTAGTAAGTAGATTTGACAGTGTAACCTTGTTCACAAAACAGTCAGTCCATCCTCTCAAATCACAAAACCTCAACATGTTAAGAAATCAAATCAAAAAAGCTAACTTGTTACACAATGCACCGGTGAATTATATCTTAAATTTCTATTCTCTTTATATATATATATATATATATATATATATATATATAAGAAACACAAATTGTATTAATCAAAAGCTTAATACAAAGGAAGTGGATAAGTAATCCACAAAATGGAACCGACTACAATAAAGGGGTCCAGTTCCTAACTTCATCAGAGAAACTAAAACTCTTGAAATCCTTTACACCGTAAGACCAAATTGCTACCCAAAATCTGATCCTATCCCACATCTCCTCCAAACCTTCTTCAGCTCCTTCGAAAATCTTTCGGTTTCTTTCAAGCCACTGAGCCCATAAACCAGCTAAAACCACTATTTTCCATAAAAGTCTCCCTCTTTGGTTTGCTAGAAGACCTTCCCCAACTCCTAACAAATCCTGGCAAGACCTAGGAATCACCCAACTCCTTTCAAACTCCCTCAAGAAATTACACCAAAGTCTTGTGGAAAACTGACAATGAAGGAACAAGTGATCTTAAATTTCTATTCTTGTACTTATTAATGCCTCTTCTCCAAGCAGAAAAAGTTAACAATCTAAAGTTGCAGGTATGGTTCCTATTTCTCAAGTGCAAACTAGGTATGGAACACTTTTCAAATTTAAAATTATTATTATTAGAAGTTAAAAATTCGCATTAGGCAATGTTGGTGACAATGTCCAAGAGTATCTAATGAAGTGTATTACATGCCTGTTATAGAAAGCAAGCAACTGATGCAGCATTCAAAGTAAAGAATTCAAATCCTATTCGGTACTCTAAACTATTCATGTGGTAAAATTTTTCTTCTAAAAAATAAAATTGCTAACAACAGCAATTTATGCCAAGATTCACCACATAAACAACTAAGCAGATACATAACAGCCATTACACAATTTTTTTGCTTAGTGTATATTCACCAAACTGCTACATACAGAAATAACAAAAAGAGAAAGAATGAATAAAATGTAGCTCACCTGCTCAGAAATCCCCAGACCAGTTCCTTCTTTCCAGCCATGTTTCTTCAAAAGCTACATAATTTTAGAACCAAAAACCAAGTAAATGATCCAACTCAGAAAAACATGCATCTAAAAGAATAAAAATAGAAAGAAAATTCAAGGATCCAAACTAAGACAAAAGAAAATTGGAAGAGAGATACCTTAAAACCGATATTGGAGGAGTCGATTGCCGCTGCTGAACCACTGGAACCCTCCAAGTCTTGTGTCATTGTTCCTCCTAAACAGAATAAAATTAGACATTATTTTCCAATGAAAAATAAAAACCATTCTAGTTTTGAAATATGCAGCCTATGTGTGTGTTTGTTTATTTATTTATTTTTAATGAAACACTCAATTGGGTTTTCTCTCAAACAGGTTCACTACATCATTTGGACCAGTTTCAGGTAATGCATATACACGATGGAAAAAAAAAAGAATTATAACTCTATGACTGAATCTCTAACATCTAACTATGCATATTCTCACTCTTTCAATAAAATTCAATGTAGGGTTAAATTAGAAACAGAATTTCGGACCAAAACTCGAAATAAAGATATGATTTTAATACATACATCCATTCATATATATAAATATACATATATATATATTTATATATAAAGAACTGAGAACGAACGAACCTTTTGAGGGGGGAGAGAGAGAGAGAGAGGACCCTAGTTTTTCAGAAGCTGCGAAGTGCGAAGGAAACCCTAAGCCCTAATCCTTCTTCGAATGGGTTAGAGGAAAATACGTGATACAAACTCCACAGGTCTCCTCTCCCCCGAAGAAAATCTCTTCTGACCAGAATAACCGCCTTGGCTCCGTTCCGTTTAATAAACCCGGAGAAATTCCTTCTTTTTTTTTTCTTTTTTTTTTTTTTTCTTTATTTGGTTAATTTATCACATCCGCCTTCACATTTAAAATTTATAACAAATTCATCCGCTCTATCATTTAATCATTTAGGTGTCAAACACCAATTTAAACTAATAAATTTACTAAAATACCCTTTTTCAAAGTTTAAAATATGAATTTTTAAAAATTCAAATTCAAATACAAATTAAAATTAAGAAATGGAATAATTAATATTAAAGAATTGTAAAAACCTAAATAAGAAAAAAAGAATAACAAGAAAATCAGCCAATAGATTTCCTTATTTCACTTAAAACTCTAAATTACCATGTACCTAAATCAAATTTCGGGATGTGATATGATTGGGCAGCCTCGTAATCAAGGACCTTTTAAGTTATATAGGTTACGTAAAGTGAAAATAATAATAATAAAATACTCCTGAAATTTAGATATTCTGTAATTTATATAATGAAGTTTAAATTCCCTAAACTAATATGAATTTTTAAAAAATTAATACTCGAGTTAATCTTTTGAATAATTTTACAATTATATCCTCGAAATTAAAGAGAATAATAAAAATTAATGTAATTTTAATAAAGGATAATATTATTTTTTATTATTAAAATTGGTCAAAAAATCAGTTTATGGTATTAATTTTCATAAATTCTTAATCTCAGTATATTATTTTGCATAGTCTAAACTTCAAAATTTAAATTATAGAACACACAAACTTCGAATTTTTTTTTTTTAGTTCACCCTATATAGGTTTAAATGACCTTTTTTTTTAAGTACTATAACATTTTAAAAGTGATAATTAGTTCATTAACATTCCTTTTAATAAAAATTTTATATTCTCAATCATGCCATTTTCCCTAAATCTTCAAAAGTATCCCAATTTTTTCTTAAAAAAAATCAAGATTTGATGTTTGGACGAGTTAAAATCTTATTTATAGTTTGATGTTTTCAACATTTGGGGGTTCAAATCGAATTCAAGCATGGAAATGATGATTTTAAGCTTGAAATAACAATTTATAGCTCTAAAAATCATGATTTAGAGGAAAATCTCGACAGGAGCGTTTTTTTGCTTTTGTACGCCATGTAAACACAAAAGCAAAAGTAAATAAATAAAAAAGAAAAATAAGAATAAAGATAGAGTCAAAATTTAAAAGTGGGATTTGAGGAAGGTTATAGAACCAAATAATTTCATAATCAAGCATGGTATTATCAGAGGTAGCTTTTCTCATCATCGACCGTGAACTCAACCAAGTACGTAGTTGTGAAATCGGCTTTCATCTTGAAATAGAAGACCTTGGATTCAATGGGATTCCCTGGCAGTGGCGGAGGGAATGAGGTTGGGGTTAATGAGCTTGATTGAAAATATTGGCGCATACATCAAATCTCAAATACCTCATCCTGGCCCTGAGTTGATGAATGTTGGAGTGGAAAACACATGGATTACATTATAACAATGGCTTGGCTTCTTGTAGAGGTCTATCTCTAGCTTCTAACACTAAATGCTCCTCAGATTTCCGAACATCCAAAGGAATTTCCCTCAATGCTCAGAGCTTTCATTGACTCTTAAAATCATAGTCCAAACTATCTTAACAATTGTCAGCAAACCTCAACCTAATTAGATGTGTCGGTGTCAGTGACGATAATTTAGGTCACGGCACAATAATACAACTCAAAAGCCGACGAAATCAACGGATTTAGGTTTATTTTAAATAATTATGTGTTAAAACATGTTAAACTCGATTAAATATGATAAATTAACAGGTCAGAAGTGGGTTAATATGCTAAACTCAAAATTGACTTGTTTAACACATTTAAAGTTTTTGGAACTTTGTACTATGTTGTGTGTATTAAGACTTAAAACTTGCCTTTATATTTTATGTGCTAAAACTTAAAAGTTCTATTTTAGTTTTAAATTTTGGATTGTGCATTATATTTATTTGATTCATTATAGTTGATTGGTTATATTGGAAATATAAAATGGATAACATGTTAAACATAATCGATTAATAGGTTATGTTAGGTTAAACTAAATACAACATATTTAACATTAATATATAAAATTGAGTTAAATTATTGAGCTAAACGGTACACATGGTTAGCAGATCATGTTAGTATGGATATCACTTAAATACGACTCATTTAAATAACACATTAAATGTTTATTTAGCATATCTAGTATGAGTTTATAAATGATGTTAATAAACGTGTCGGGTATGAGTTTGATAGTTGCTCGTTTTATATATAAATATATATATATATATCTTGATACGATAATATGAATTGCCACCCCTAATTGGTGCTAAATCTACAAATCAGATATTTTTATTACAAAGATGAATAAATAATGAGAAAGATGATAAAGAGAGAGAGAGAAGGAAAAACCAGAGAATTTTTCCCTATTTGGTGATTTAATTATTATTGTTATCTTTTTAATCAGACTTCCTTTACTTGATAATTGTTACTTTAGTAGTTCAATTGATAATTTTAATTTTTTGTAAACTTTACATTATTTATAAAATATACAATTTAAAAACTTTTAACCTTAAATTATTTTTAAATATACATTTTAAATTTCAAAGGGTATTATAGTAAACTCATTAGTCAAAATTTTTGTTTGATCAAAATAAGGTATGCATTTATCACGTATTTAAAATATGAAGGACAATGTTAATAATAACTAAAACATAAGGTATAAATTGAACAAATAATCAAAATATAAGGTATAAAAATGTAGGACACTCGTAATCCGAAAATTGACTATATCATTTAGGTAGAATTGAATAAAGGATTTTTGTAAATAATTGTCCCTACATGCTTGAGAATTTTTCAAATATTAAAAAGCTTTTTATTATTCAAATCTAAAAAATGCTTCTTTTTTTTTTTTCAATTTTCTATTCATTTTGAGATTTACTTACACGATAAATCAATTTTTATATGACAAATACTACTAAACATAATTAAAACTACAAAGGAAAAATATTGAAATCTTCCTCTATGTTTTAGCAAAATAAAACTTTTAATATTGTGTTTTTGGAAATATAAAATATATCTTGAGACCTCGTTTTGGCTCAGACTAAATGGTGGGATTTGACTCCTTTATACAATCCTATGTTTGGGTTTAAGAGCTGATTAGACAAAAGAGTTCACTCTTTTGTTTTAGTCCCCTTTCCCTGAGACTAAATTATCTCACCTAGACGCACCTCTTTTTCTTTATTTTTCTTTCTTTAATATTTTTTAATTAATATAAATATATACATATTAACTTAGTTCCAATTTTCATTTTTTCAACTAAAAAATATATTTTATTTTTATATACTTATTTTCATAAATAAATTAAAATCATATTATTTTATATAATCATCATTTAAAATTATCTTTTTTATTTTTGGAAATATTTATTTACTTATTTCTAAATAAAATATAATTAGAACTATATTGAAAAAAGTTGTTATATTTACTTTATTTTAGTACTTTGTTATACTAAATATAATATAGTACCAAATAATACTATTCAGTCTAATCCAATCCGCTAGTCTAATCTAATCCTGGGTGCCAAACGAGCCTATAAAATTAGCTAAAAATTATCTTTTTGACATTTTTTTCCTCTTTTTTTTTTTATTTGAAGATGACTAAGATACCTTTGGTCAAGAAGTTAAATTAATCACTAAATACAAACCAAATAACTTAAATGTAAAATACCAAATTTATTCCCCCTAAAAAGCACATTTATTTTTCAAAAGTAATATATATATATATATATATATATATACACATAATTGTCAATCTATAAGTTATTTTTTTTAATCTATGTATAAGTATTTTTTTTAATCATTGGATTACTATCTAACGATAATTCAATAGTTATAAGGATGTGCATAAAAAGTCGTGTATCATTAATATTAGTTCTCTTTTATTTTTTACTATAAGAAATATGCGCATGATAAATTTTAATTAACCAAAATGATATGTATAGGTAAAAGAAATAAAATAAAATCTCCTACTAGTGCCCTATATATATATATATATGTATTAGTGTTTGGTTATATGATTAAGAATGTGATTTGACTATTTTTTTTATTTTGATTAAGATTATTAGTTTTAATTCGCGATATAATTTTACTATTTTAGCCAAATCCAAATTGGTACTTTGCTAAAACACATCTTTTTGGGGGAAGTATTTTCCTGAAAGCAAAATGTCAATTGGTACTTTGGTAACATATTTATTCTCTGCGAAATATAAAAAGCCTTTTTCATAAGGTTTATTCGTGGTTTTATTCAAAGTATTCAAAAAAAACCCGAGTTTCTTCTACTTACAATGGTATTATCATTTTAGAGATTACTTCTTTTATTATTTGTGTTGGTGAGTCATATATTTATAATTTGGGAATAAGGTGACCACGCGCTAACTACATGTATTACTCATCTTTTGAGTGATAATATTTTGATGATTTTATTTAGCTTTTTTATTTAATCTTTTTTGTAATTACGGATTATGTTTGATAAAATTAATTTCTATTCGGCCTTTTCATTTAATCTGTTGTGATTACGAATTCTGTTTAATAAAATTAATCTTTAAATAAGAAAAAAATGAGGCCAAGTTTTGGATTTAGATATCTAGTGTTGGAGCTGGGATTACGAATTTAGTATGTGATCACGCATAGACAAAGCTTCTAACTACAGTCTATACACAATTATGTCCATATATTTGTACTCTGTGACAATCTGGGCGGTAGAGTTAGATATTCAATTTAGAGCAGTAAAAATCAAATGTGCATTAATTTTAGGAATAGTTTAACTCAAAATTTAATACTTTAAATTTTATAAATTGAAAGAGCAAGGACTAAATTTGGAAGAGATCAAGATTAATTTTGGTAAAAATTTACATACTCTGGGCCTCGTATGCTCCGGCCAGAGTGACAATGTGTATTATTATATGCTTATTTAATTCAGAATAAAAGCAGACAATAATGATATGTTGAAATGAAAAAATAGCATAATATTAGGATCCCATTTGACAAATAAGTACGATTTTCTATAAATAAATTTAATATACTCAACAATAAAAATAAATGATTAGACTACGAGCTTTTACGATCCTAATCACGTTATTACATGTAAATCTACAATTTACCCTGCTTTGTATTTTTTTTAGTTTTATTTTTTTTTATATAAAAAAAAAGAGAACAAAAATATAAATGCCGACGAAATTAAAAAAAAAAAAACAAGCTAAAAAATGGTGGCCTAGCCGGTTTGAAATATTATTCTCGAAGTAGTATTTGACCACCAGCGCTCAAGCCCTAAGGTTAAGGAATTGATTTTAATTTGTGATATTTTTCTTTTCACATTGGGAGGGTCGTGCTGAAAACCCTAGAAAGAAAGACGAACAAGGAAGAAGACGAAGACGAAGAAGAAGAAGAAGAAAAGCCATGGATTTGGACCAATGGATCTCGAAGGTCAAGGAAGGCCAGCATCTTTTGGAGGACGAGCTTCAACTTCTCTGCGAATACGTTCGTATTTTTCTTCTTTATTCGCCCATCTTTTTCTTCGCTTCGTTTTTATTAGGGCTTCTTTTTTTTTTTTTTTTTTTTTCCCCTCCCGATCTATCTTGATCTTGGGTTTCTCGTTTTCTGTTTGGCTACCGAGAAAATTTTCCAACTTAATTTCCCAGTGGGGATTTGGTTCCTGGGTATTTTACGTGAATGTTTGTATATTTTGTTGGTTAGTTCTCAGGAGATCCGAGAAAATGGGCTCTTAAATTCCATATGCTTGTTTTGGTTGAAATGGAATCTGAAAGTTTAGAAAGAAAGTACTTTCTTCTTTACAGCTAGAAACCGAATCCAGTAGATGTGTATTTTCATTTCTTGCTTCAATTGTTTTATTACTGCGGGTAATTGATTGTGGAGTACTTAGTTTCAGTGTAGTTTAAGCAAAATATTTTTTTATGAATCCATGGGCGCCATGGGCGGCATAAGAGGAATTAAGAGGTGAAAGTGGTTGTTCGCATCTCTTGATTGGTCCCTTACTACAAATTTCTTGTAGATGTTACATTTCCTCAAAGTCATTACTGTGTTTAGATCTTTAGAAACTTTCTGGACTAATTGAGTTGATGGGTTCTTGAATGAAAATGGTTAAATGGGCAATGAACAAACTCATTGTTTGAAACAGTGGAGCAATTGTAATGGATCTTTTGGAAAGGAACTTGAGACTGAATGTCTGTGATCCATGTATCATGTTCTTGTTTCTTTCTCCATTTTGGTGCCTCATAATTCTTGGCTTTATTGCTTTTCCTTTCCTCGCTGCCCATAGGCAATGATGGTACTTAAACCCATGGTTGACAATCTTTTACTCTACTAGAGCAATAATTCTGAATTTCTTGTAAATAGAGAACTAAAATAAATACTAGTGCCTTGCATAACTTTTATTAATTGTTTCCATGAATATGGAAAACAAATGAAATGGTGAGTTCTTGACCTTCTCTTGTGCATGAGTGCATTGCCTTTTTGGACCTTTTTCTTCTTTTGTATAATGTACTCCTTTAGCTAGAAAACTTGACAATTGAAATTTTTAAAACTTGAAATCTGAAACTAGAAGCTCGTCAGTGTGTGTCTCAGCAAATGGGCTATTCTGAAATCCTGTACACTTAAAAAAAATCATTTAAGCTTGTCTTCTAAGGAGTTAAGTCTTGGGCAGACAAATGAAAGCAACACATGAACCATCTAATCTACTCCTAAGATTTAAGAATTGTGATCTAATTCAAAGGATTTATTAATTCTAAAGAATCTAAAGTCGCTAATGTATCTCTTAAGCAAGAAATTCCTGAATAATGTCAGTGTGTGAAATCACAAGTTATCTCTTAGAATCTGGTTCTTGTTATTCTGTGAAATTCTAATCTATTTGTATTTAGTGATCTGGAACTCCCATCCTTTATTGATTTTAGGTGTTTGGTATGTACGTTTCATACGTTCATATTGATCCATGGACACATTTAGAGCACAATTTAACTATTCAAATTTAATCACCAAGAGATCTAGCGAAATAAATCCATTGGTTGCCAAAGCAAGAGTGATCCTCTTGGCCATCAACCACACAATTGTCAATAATTGGAAGTCTGTGGTTGTTGAGAGTGACTGTAAGAATGCCATAGCTGGTTTTGAAGGGGAGCATGCGGATTGCCATTGGGAGATCAAAGGTCTAGTGGCCCAAGGAAAGCTGCTTTGACTTCTTTCAGTTCTCTGTTGTTGGTGGGGAGACCAATGTAGCGCATAACTCGGTTGCTTGGGCCGCTTCAAACCTGTCTTTTGGTCGTTTCTTAGTTTCTGAGGTTCCTTCTAGGATCTTTTCTGACCGTCTACATGGGTCTATTTATTAGTTCGCCTCTTGAGGGTTGTTGTGGCTTCCCCTCAGCCTTTCTTTTCCTGTCCTTTTTCAATGAAGTCTTCCTACAGCAAAAAAAAGTATATATATAGTCGATTGATATTTTTGTTGTAATATTCTCCTATGTTTTGACAGTCTTACAAACCTTTTGCAGGTTAAAGAGATTCTGATTGAGGAATCTAATGTGCAGCCTGTAAATAGTCCAGTTACTGTTTGCGGTGATATTCATGGCCAGTTCCATGATCTAATGAAACTTTTTCAAACCGGCGGGCATGTGCCAGAGACCAATTACATATTTATGGTTTGTATATTCTTCTTAATGAGAACTTTGACAACATCTTATCACATCACTTCAAAACATCTATTTTCCTAGATACTTAATATCTTTAAATGCCTGGCAGGGTGATTTTGTTGATCGAGGTTACAATAGTCTTGAAGTTTTCACAATTCTTTTGCTTCTTAAAGCTAGGTATGCTTCCTATTTGTTCGCATGCTTTTCTCTGCTTTTTCTTCTATCAAGGATGTTATGTTTTATATCTTGCTTTTGGTAGACCATGTTTATTTCGTAGTTTCATGGATACTTCCTTTATTATAGCTGCGGTTAGTCTCTGATTAATGAGATACTTTCACCACAAGCTTTTGTTATATGATCCAATTTTGTGACGTCTTTATTCCTTTTATTTATTTTTTATTTTTTTCCTCTCTTTGTGGATCCTAGTTTTGAAGTTTGGAAGATGATTGTTTTATTTCTCTTCTTGCACAAATTATTTTCTCTGTCAATTAGAACTTAGAAGAAAGCATGTTGACCAATGTCCTACGCATTTCTACCAAAATTTACCACGGAACCATGTCAAAATTAATAACCCTGGGGTAATGATAGCTCCCCACTTTTTCTACTGCACTGTAACTTAATCATGAATTATAGTAATCACTGCAAAGGTTATCAAGTTTTGTCTGATTGCTTTCTTGTGTTTGTAGCTTTTCATACCTTATGTTGAGAAGCTAATATTCCTTCCTTTTGTTGTGCTTTGTTTGTTTACAGATATCCAGCAAACATAACCCTTTTGCGTGGAAATCATGAAAGCAGGCAACTGACTCAGGTAGGTTACTTACATTTTATATTTTAATTGTGTATAAGAAATAGTTTCATTTGACATAGGAGCCTGAAAGTTCTTTCTTGTAATCAGCAGAGGAAAAAAAATAAAGAAACTGTTGCGAAATCTATTTGCCAGTTGGGTTTTATATTTGTTATCAGGATTATCTGATTAAAGCTAGTTTCTGTGGAATTCAAGTCAGGATTAGTTGTTTTAATTTTTTTATTTTTATTATTATGTTTTAAAAAACATTATTCCATAGAATGATGTGGTCTTGGCTTATGAATGTGATTGGCGCAATAGAGGTAAATAGGGATCATCGTGTTAAGCACCTTGGGAAGAAGTTTGAAGGGACTCGATGCATGAACGTGTGAAAAATTGGAAGAATGCTTGAATTTTTAGATCACTAATTTTATGATTTGCCATAGGAGCCTGAAAGTTCTTTCTTGTAATCGGTCCTTAGAAAACAAAAAGGTATATATAGAAAAAAAGGAAGCTATTATGAAATCTATCTACCAGTTGCGTTTTCTATTTCTTATTTCTTATCTGGATTATTTGATTAAACTAGTTTCTCTTGAATTCAAGTCAGAATTAGTTCTCTTAAATAAAAAAAGGCTTTTTATTACCAAAACCCCCTGAACTCAAAATAATTCAACAAAATTAACCATGAACTCAATTTTTTAGAGGAAAACCCCCTGAACTCAGAACAATTTAGTAAAATTAACCTTAAATTCAGTTTTATAGAGGAAAATCCCCTGAAGTCCTCTAATATTAGTTTTGTTAAAAAAAAATGTTTATGTTAGTTTTTTTTTTCTTTTTACTGTTAAGTCTTTATTATCTTATTTATGGCTTTTAGATCCTCAGTATTATTTTTCTATTTCACGTTAATCCCTTTTAATATTTTTTATCCAAAATTGTTGTTAATTAGTATTGGTCCAAAAGGTGCTCATCTCAGCAGTGATAAAATTGGAAATAAAGGAAAGTTATTATTTAAAAAAATAAAAAAAGAATTAGGGAAAATAAAAAAATAAAAAATAATATTGAGGACCTAAAAGCCATAAATAAGAGAATAAAGACTTAACAGTAAAAAAAACTAACATAAACATTTTATTTTTCCTTTCAAAACTAATATTAGGGGGCTTTAGGGGGTTTTACTCTAATATTGGGGGACTTTAGGAGGTTTCGCTTTAAAAAACTGAATTCAAGGTTTACAAAATTGTTTCGAGTTCAGGGGGTTTTGCTCTAAAAAATTGAATTCAAGATTAATTTTACTTGAATTATTCCGAGTTTAAGGGGTTTTGGTAATAAAGAGCCTAAAAAAAAATTAAATAAACCATGATTCTTTATTATGATGTGGCCTTGGGTTATGAATGTGGTTGGCACACAAGAGGTAAATAGTGATCATTGTGTAAAGCACCATGGGAAGAAGTTTGAAGGGACGAAGTTAAGTACTTGATGCATAGATTTGTGAAAAATTGGAAGAATGCTTGAATATTTAGATCTGTAGGTTATGATTTGTAGAACAGGGAATGAAAGAAAATTTGACAATATTTAGTTTCATGTATTTTTTTTGGTCCTTTCTGTCAGTTGATAATCTTATGCCCTTTTTTTTTCCCCCTTCTTTTTTCGGTACTTTATTTTAGCAACCATTCCTTTGATGCTACCACATTGGAGCAGAAAAAAATCTGATTGTTGGTTTTATTTGTTAAATTGATAAAGTAAGTTATATGGGTTCTACCTGTTTTTGTTGGTTGTTTCTACAGCTCCTCCCCCAGTACCTAACCATCAAGTACAAAATATTTTTCGTTGTTTATAAAGAAAGAAAAAAAAATATAAGGCCATATTCTTTGATTTTATCTGTTATCAATTTTTACTGTCCTTTTTTCTGTGGATCATGGTTAGTTTAATTTTCAAGGTACATACTAATTATTGTAGGCAAGTTATTACCTGTGAATAAGTGCATTGGAAATGACCTCACATGCCCTTTCTCCATTGAGGTGTGTGATCAGCGAGGCAAAACGTGAAACTATTGGTCATTTTTTCTTGCACTGCAGTGTGGCTAGATTTTTATGGTGCAAATTTGCAAATTGTTGATCAAAGGAGGTTTTAAATGAGTTTTTCTTGGAAAATGTGAATCTCTTACCATCAAAAAGCATATAGGCTTTGGAAAAGTGAAGATGGCAGTTGTAATGTGGAATTGTAGGTGGTAGCAACTTTTTGGGTAATTTGGCCAGCATCTTTGAAGAAGGGGATAGTTAGCTGAGGAAGGGCCTGAATAAGCTGCCCTACTTCTTCTTTAAATCTATTTTTGTTTTTATTTTCTTCTTCTTCTTTAAATTTATTTTTATTTTCTTCTTCTTCTTTAAATTTATTTTATTTTATTTTTATGTATGTTATATTTATGGGAGAGAGTTTTTAGCTTCTATATGTGGATCAATGGCTAAGGATTTCAAGGACTTTCCTTTGGCTCTTGGTTGTATTTACTTGGAAGGTTAAGTTGTTCAACTTTTCTTAATACTTTTGTTTCTATTTTCTTTTTAAGAGGATACCTCACACTGAGTTATTTGTTTCTTCTTCATTCCAAATTTCATTTCGTACATCAAAAATTAGAGAGTTTATTATTATTAGTCACACGCTAACATTTTCTCAATCCTCCATTTCTATGATTGCTATTTAAATATAAAAATAGAGATGCTGATGTTTCTGAATACCAGTTCATAAGCCTTTAGGATTTTTTTCTGGTAACATTACTGATCCTGTGTATGCTATGTACAATTCCATTTCTGCTAGGTATATGGTTTTTATGATGAATGCCAGAGGAAGTATGGAAATGCTAATGCGTGGCGGTATTGTACAGATGTTTTTGATTATTTGACGCTCTCAGCAATCATAGATGGCACTGTAAGCCTGTCTCTTTCTTTCTTTACATGTTTGAGGCACATATGCTTGCACAGAGAAACTCACACTTGTGCTGTGCTTACTCATATTCACACTTTAATGCCTGGTTATACATATATATGGGCATATTCACGTGCTATTTGTTTCATACATGTACTTGTGCTTTTGATATAAGATAACATTTATTGACTTTTTTTTTTCATCCAGGTACTTTGTGTCCATGGCGGTCTTTCTCCTGACATTCGAACAATTGATCAGGTATCGCCTCTTCTTAATTGTTACTGGTTGAGCTTTTTTAGTTTGAACCATATTGATAAATCTTGCAGTTTACTTTTGCATATGGCTTCTACATTCATGTTTATTAACTCTCTTATACACACGCTTCTTGGCATGGATATAATTTTACAACTGCCTGTTTTGTACAGTTTACATGTTGGAAATATCCGAAACACACTGTGGATAAACTTATGTAGTGGATGGTGCTTGCTCCTAGAAATCGCATATTTCATATTATCGATTCTTACATTTGAAATTTTTTATGATATAGTTTGTCCTTTATATCAAACAGAAAAACACCTACAATAATGGTTTCATTGTGCTTGATTATCATGGAGTATTTTGAAGAATAATTATATTCCTTCTTTAAGCCTGGAAACCCTGTTGTGGCACTTCATTCAAGTTACTTTCATCATTATCATAAGCATGTGACTCTTCTGGTGCAGAAGAGAAGAAAAGTGGTTAGCTTAGACTCTTCCTAGACGTTTTAAAGGAACAGGCCTGAAAACCCTCTGAATAGCTTGATTAAGATCATAGAAAAACAGAAGGAAGCATTTTATAGGCTCTAAGGGTAGTCCCATCTACATCTAACTACCCAGTACCTTGAGGCTTTCTGTACAAATAATCCTTTAGCATTTAATAATACCCAACTTAACAAAAACTCTTTTACTTATCCTGTAACATTTTTTCTTACAGATAAGGGTAATTGAACGTAATTGTGAAATCCCTCATGAGGGGCCGTTCTGTGATCTCATGTGGAGTGATCCTGAAGATATTGAAACATGGGCAGTCAGTCCACGTGGAGCAGGTTGGCTTTTCGGTTCGAGGGTCACTTCCGAGGTGATTATTTGATTTTAAGCAAAATTCTTCCCTGAAAATCTGGACGCTAAAAAAGAGTACATTGTTCTTTGTTTGTGCAGTTTAACCACATAAACAGTCTTGATCTTGTTTGTCGAGCACACCAGCTTGTGCAAGAAGGCCTGAAGTACATGTTCCAAGACAAAGGCCTTGTTACAGTGAGACTCTCTACTTTCTTTCTTATTTTACTTTTTGAACTTTCATTTACTTAAAATTTGAATGGTTTTGACATTTTTAATAGGTTTATAGTAGTATGGTTCTTGATCTTTTCAGGTCTGGTCTGCGCCAAATTACTGTTATCGATGTGGGAACGTAGCTTCTATATTGAGTTTTAATGAGAATATGGTAACAATACAAGCTCGCAAGGCATCCTTTTGTTATTCTCTTTATTTATTTATTTCCTTTTATAACGGAGAAGTTGAGGAAAGCTAGAAACAGTTGCCATAGGAAGTTTTAGATTTAAGGTGCAATGATGTGTCTGGGCCAGTGATTCTTGCATAGTTAAGTTTGTTTTGATGACTGAAACAATTTATCAGAGTATAATGAAAATTTACTTGCTGATAGTTTATAGGTAAAATGAAAATGAGTGACTTGTTCCTCATCATAGTTTTAAGGGTGGAGAGGAGCAACAGTCCAATTAAGTACCAATCATTTAGTCCATTGTGGCTCCATTTGTTTCAAAGGCCACAGGCGATCTTGCTTTATATTGGTTTTAGGTATAGCTACCCTGCCGTAGGATTAATGTGTTTTCTCTGAGATTTGAATCTTCTTTTGTTTGCCCAAACAATATTATAGGGTGCTTCTTTCCATGTTGGACCATGCGTTGTAACTGTCTGCTACTTTGCTGTCACTAATAGGATAAAATTTTTGGTGTCGTCCGTGTCAGCTTGATCTGCAACCTTGCTATTTATATCGTTGCCTGCATAGGAACAAGAATCTCTTCAAGGAATAATTACTTGAGTCTGAACCAAGCGTTAATACGTTGTGCTTTAGTTGATCAAGGAATTCTTATTGTGATCAAATTACAAAATAACCTCTATTACATGTGCTATCCTCTTGATGATGTTCTTTTTCTCATTTATGGCAGGAGAGAGAGGTGAAGTTTTTCACTGAAACAGAGGAGAACAACCAGATGAGGGGACCTAGGACAGGAGTTCCGTATTTCTTATAGTCATTTGGAGCTATGTAGCCTTCCATTACTTGTATAATTATTCAACTGTTACTATAGGTCGTTGAAATTCGGAGCTTTTCTTTTTCCGTCTTCTACTGACTTGAAGATTTTCTATTTGGTTAGTTTGCTTTTAAAATTGGTGGGCTTTGCGTTAGTTGCTAATTCTCATTCCTTTATTAATCCATGGCTGTTTTATTCTCTTGTGTTTCATTTCCAGAGTCCAGCCTGCATTGGAATAATTTTTTCAGTATTAGGCTTATAATGCCTTTACAATTCTAACCAGGAATTTTGTCATTATTCCATTGTCCTTTTGTTTTTTCCCCCCCACCCCTCCCCACAACACAAATTATTCTATTGTGTGCACTTTTATTTTTCGTCTTTGATTTTTTTTCCTCCCACTTATAAATCAGTGATTTGGGACTATCAATGTTGTTTGCATCTACATGATTCGAGATTATTGTTTTTTTTTTTTTTTAGGAAATACATGATTCGAGATTAACTATCTATATGTTTGTGAAAAGTTGCAATTCTTCTCTCTCCGAGTCCTAGTTTGCTTTCGATTAGTGAGGAAAAAAAAAAAGAACTTGGTTAGGAATGCGATGCTAAGTTCGGCCCTCTTCCCTGTTTAAATTTTCATCTGAGTTTGGTGGTTACTATCTATGTCTGATGTCATTTTCAATCCATGATATTAAATGGTAAATTTTCGTATCATTTTATAAATTTAACTCTAACCCAAGTTACACTAAAAAGAATATTTGTTTTTCTATTATTTATCTCTTTAGTCGTCAACAATCAATTTATTTCACAAACTATTACATCTATATGTTAATTGACACTTACAAATTACTGGAAAAAAATGCGAACAATACAAACAAATAGAAAAGAAACACCAAAACTCGGAACTCGGAGTATAAACTTATAGTTTTTGATTGCCAGAAAATATGAATACTCTAAAATTCAAATATTACACGTTGCACCTGTGAAATAAAAAACTATCGAAACGAACAGAGCTTTCTGCGTTGTCTTCCAAAGAAATAACTAAAACTGGCCGAAATAGTTAATTGGGAAAACTAAGTGCTAAATAGTATGAATTGAGTTAAAGATAAATAAATACACTTTATTTGGTACCTTGAGATCTTAGGTAAGTTTTGGTCATCATACTCCAAACTTCAGACATTATAATTTTAATGAGTAATGATATTAATATTTGTATCATTTATTTAATTGTAGTTTAGAATAAATTTTAGCTTAAATAAAATAAAATTAAATATAATATAGATTAAATTGAATCATTATAGTTAATACAGGTTAATAAAAATGATATATTGAGAATAAATTTATAGGAAGTTATAAAGGTGGTGCTATAATAGAAATAAAAAAGTTTGAAAAGTGTTACACCAAATTTGGTGTTCTATTGGAGAGAGATTTTTGACACTTAAATGGTGTTTTACACCAAATTGGTGTAGGGTTGGAGATGAGCTAAAGACTTCTATGTTTGTAACCTAAAATTTAATTCTGAGTAATGATTAATGATTGAGACACTCAACACACCATTTAAAATTTAAAAGTTGAAATGGATACCACCTTAGGTGGTGTAAGTTTTTTGTGTAAATCTTTTGGTATCCTAAGCATTATGCATTAATTTTTTTTTACTGTTTTCTTATAGTGACATCCAACAAATAGGTCATCTATTTAAAATTTAATTCTGAGTAATGATTAATGATTGAGACACTCAACACATCATTTAAAATTTAAAAGTTGAAATGGATACCACCTAAGGTGATGTAAGTTTTTTTGTGTAAATCTTTTATCCTTAGCATTATGCATTAATTTTTTTTTTTACTGTTTTCTTATAGTGACATCCAACAAAAAGGTCATCCAAGAAGAGGTAAATATCAATCTTCTGTGTTTTGTACAGCCCAAAAGTGAATACTGATATAAAATCACTGCAATGTACCTCTGGATGAGATTGGATGAGAAGATTATGAAAACATTTGTTGCATCTTGCTTTTTGCCCCCTTATTTTACCCCTTATAATTTTTTATTTTATTTTATATTTCATTTACCTCCCTAATATGTATATTTGAAGTTGTAACTAATAAATTTTGTCCCTACTTTGCCTCTATTGAGATTTATATTTTACTTTCCAGTTTTGTCTTTACCATAATATGTAAATTTTTATACTTTTCTTTTAACCGAAGAGCTTTTATTTTTTATTTTCATTTCCTATTCAAGTTTCAAAATAAAATTGAGGGTAAAAAATTAAATTGGGAAAGACTCCTTGTTCCCAACTAGTGAAGACAAAAGTTAGATTTTTTAATCATCAAAATTATATGACAATGAGGGTGTTATAGTTCTTCCAAATGACGAAAATTCGTCGAGAGCAAATATATGCATTTTATTGTTATTATTGTATTAAAAAGAAAATTTATCTTCGCTCCCTTTGAGTGAATATTCTGGCTTCGCCAGTTGTAATCATTCGTTGGGAAGTTGCTTCATCTTAACTATGCAATAACATTGACCCCAATCTCGCTGTGGTTGTTTTACACACAACCCCCCAAAAAAAGTTTGCTTTTATATTTTATAGCACATCTTTCTCTACAAATTATGTTTGTAAAACAGTCTTCTCCCTCAAATATTCGGACAAGATATGCTTCTGCCCTTCACAATAAAGAGAAAATTTTAAATTAGAAATATCATTTTTGAGTATTGTGATTAAATGACATAAATGTGTTCAAGATTATTGTGCGGTCTAAAATCCTATACGTTGATCAATACCAAAAAAGAAAAAGTTGACCAAATGAATATGTCAGGTCGCATGAGTAACATTAAGTGCGACCTCCTCCGAAAAAGTTTAGTGCGACCTCCACTGCATAAATTAGTGCGACCTCCTCCAAAAGAGTTAAGTGCGACCTCCTCCGAATGAGTTAAGTGCGACCAGAATGAAAAGAAAACTAGACTAAATTTCGTCAAAACGGGTAACTTACAAAGAAAGGGAAACAAAAGTTTCTCTTTAAAGATTGACTAGTCATCTCATTTAAGTTATCATCTAGTTATATTGTTACTCGAATTGTATTTTCCGATTATATAGTTACCCATTCTCACAATTAGAAAACATTGAGCTATCCTTACATATATAAAGGGAGTTCAATGTTTCAGTGTG
Organism: Parasponia andersonii; assembly: GCA_002914805.1. Taxonomy (NCBI): domain Eukaryota; kingdom Viridiplantae; phylum Streptophyta; class Magnoliopsida; order Rosales; family Cannabaceae; genus Trema; species Trema andersonii. Next base: position 173,037 of record JXTB01000065.1, read on the forward strand.
GGATCTTTGGATCTTTTTGGGGATATCTTTGATCTTTTATCTTTTAGATCTTTTGGGAACTTTTTAGACTCTTGCTTCTTCCTTCCGGACAATACATTGTAATTTTGAGTTCTTGTAATTCTCTAGAAAATAGTAAAAAATAGTGGACGTAAGCTCATCTTTTTTGGGGCTGAACCACTATAAAATTCTCGTCTCTTTGTTTGCTTTGATTAATTAAACCTTTTCACATACAAGCCATATTTTGCAATCTTCCCAAATTTATTATTGACAAAACCTCCGTCAACAATTGGCACTAGAAGGAGGGCTATTTCAACTAAAAAATTTGTCCATTCCACTTCTTTCAACAATGGCAAACACTAGAAACATTATCAGAAACACCGGAACTAGCCAAAATCATCCCCAAAGTACTACTGCTGCATAGGTAGATCCTGCTCAGGATCAGTCTGTCGTGACCGCACCGGAAAATATTGTCCAGAGACAGGATTGTATGGAGGAAGCACTGGTGAACCTTTAGGAAATTACAAGTTAGATTAATGACTCTCTATGACGACCTGCTGAGGGACAGATGCTAACTCCACCACAGCACGAACGTCCCATAGAACGTCCTGCTCAACAACCTAAAAGAGGAATTCAGATCCTGGAGACAGGGAACCGCAACTAACCTAAAGGCCGGTAGGAGCGTCGAGGAGATTATATCTCTAAGGGAAAAGGCAAGGTCGCAGACTTACCTCTGGTATCTGGTACTGAAAGTTAGAGCACTGATCGTGATCATGGGTAACCTTCCCGGAGAGCAACCATCAATCGTGATTATCTAGACAACGAGCAAAAATATCAATCGAGGAGTATCTTTGAAAGGATCAGTAGGGAATCTTGACAGAATCCTACAGACTTGAGACAACATCTGGATCAACGACGTAATCAGGAATGATCCACATCGCATCACAACGACCAAAGCCGATCTCATTGCACTGTTTCATTAGAATCCCTAAGGTCGCAGCAGACCCTACCTAACCAACCTGCCTTATATCGTGACAATGATCAGAGGCCACTCCTATCACCAGTAAGAGAGAATGTTCTCCCTCTGAACGTCGATGTTCATAATCTGAGGATTGCTTTAGATGCACTTGCTGGTTAGTACGATGAGCTCGCTGATGGGTATCATCAATTGCCATTCAGCGAGGAGGTTCGAGCTGCCGCCTTATCTGCTGGATTTAAACTTCCCACTATAAACAATTTTGATGGGAAAACTGATCCACAGGACCATATGGATCACTTCAGCGACCTGATGAAACTTCATCGTGTTAATGATCTAGCACGTTGTAGATGCTTTGCTGTAAATCTCACAGAAGCGGCGAAGAAGTGGTTCCGAGGACTCAAGTCTGGTTCAATCTCATCCTGGCAACAACTTCAGACTACATTCTTGAGGCAATTCTAGGCTGCAAAGAATTTTACTATTCCACTGGTAAGTCTGTCTGCTATTCGCCAAGGCCTGGAGGAAACTCTACGATCTTACCTAAATCGTTTTACCTCAGAGTTGGCGAAAGTTAATAACCCACTTGAGGGAGGAGTTTTAACTCTAATGATGGCTGAGGTACGACCAGAAACTGAACTCTGAGAAGAGTTACTAGAGCAGGAATGCAGAACCCTTGAAGACTTCTATCGAAGAGTTGGTCAACATCTAAGGATAGAATCTTCACACAAAAACCTTCATAAGACGACAAAGGGAGGAGGGAAGGATGCTGCCAAAGATGCGACCACAAACAACAACAATAATGATAAGAAGTCGAACAAAAGGAGTAATGAACAATCGAATGAGAAGCAGCCCAAACAGAAAAAATAGGAGATTCCAAGAGCTCCCATGAGGTTCAATAATTATACTTAATTGAACGCGCCCATAGATTATATCTATATGGGCACAAACCAACAGGAACGGTATCGTCAACCGGAACCGATGAAAAGAAATAGAGTGAGGCGTGACCCCAATAAGTTTTATCAGTATCACAATGACATTGGACATGATACCAATAACTGCTTCGGCCTGAAAGATAAGATCGGGTTTATTGATTAAAGAAGGGCGGCTGTGGCAATACTCTAAACAGAATAATGAAAGGCGAGAAGAAAACCGACAGCGACCTCCAAAAATTCAGCGCGAGGTGCGAACTATTTTCGGAGGATCGCACATTGGTGGAGATTCCAAGAGAGCGCAGGATAGGTATACACGAGAAGCTCGGCAATAGCCGTTGACCAACATCATGCACCTTGAACAACGACCACGAAAGCTTCAGCGAGTACCAGATATGGATATTACCTTCACGGAACAAGATGCGAGGGAGGTCCATTATCCACATAATGATGCGTTGGTCATAAAGATCAATTGTGGAAGCACGCAGTTATGGTGAGTATTGGTCGATAACAGAAGTACTGTTGACATCCTGTATTACGATGCCTTTAAGAAGATGAGGTTGAATAAAAGCGAACTAAAGCCCGCCATCACTCCACTCTACGGATTCACTGGTAATAGCATAATGCCTATGGGCATGATTGAGTTAATGGTCAACGTTGGAACTTATTCTAGGGTTTCAATGGTAATGGCCCAATTTTTGGTTGTAGATTTCCCCTCTGCATTCAATGCTGTACTGGGAAGACTAACACTGAGGGAATTTCGAGCTATTACTTCAATCTACTATTTCGTTATGAAATTCTTGACTCAATAAGGAGTAGGCAAGGTGCGTGGCATCCAATATGATGCGAGGACTTGTTATAACAACTCTTTAAAGCTCACAGCAAAGGATACGATACCTTGCACAATGATGGTCCAACTACAAAGAGAAGCGTCAGGCGAAACGACCGTCGAAGCGTCAGGCAAAACGTCAGGCAAAAAGTCAATCGAAACGACAAGCGAAGACCTCGACCCTCGAGAAATCAATGGAGAGGTCAAAACTGGACCCATTAAAGACTTGGAGGATTTGCTATTTGACAGATCCTCCAAGATTTTAAAGATTAGAGCAAAGCTTCAATAACCTGTGCGAGCTTTATTGGTTGCTTTTCTGGAATCTAACTTGGATGTATTTGTGTGGCAACATTCGGATATGGTCAGGATCGATCCGAATATCATATGCCACCGTCTTAATATAGATCCAATAAAAAAGCCTGTACGACAGAAAAGAAGAGCTATGAATCCAGAACACTAAGTCGCATTGAAAGAAGAGGTAGAAAAGTTACTCGAAATTGGATTTATCAGGGAATCTTTTTATCCGAACTGGCTTGCTAACCCAGTTTTGGTAAAGAAGTAGAGAATGTATATCGATTTCACCGATCTCAACAAAGCATGCCCGAAGGACAGCTTTCCCCTTCCAAGAATCGACCAGCTTATAGATGCGACGTCGGGACATGAACTCTTAAGTTTCATGGACACATATTCTGGATACAATCAAATCCTCATGTACGAGCTAGAAGAGGAGCATACCTCGTTCATCACTGATCGAGGATTATACTGTTACAAAAAGATTCCCTTCGGACTCATCAATGCAGGAGCAACCTACCAGCGTCTTGTCAACATGATGTTTGTAAAATAAATTGGCAAAACAATAGAGGTATATGTTGATGGCATGCTGGTGAAGTCGAAGAAAGCTAAAGATCACATCAAACATCTTGATGAGATATTCAAAATTCTCTGAAAGTATCAAATGAAGCCGAATCCCCAGAAGTGTGCATTCGGGGTAGGATCTAGAAAGTTTCTGGGTTTTATGGTCAATCAGCGAGGCATTGAAGGTAACCCTCAGAAGATACAAGTGCTGATTGATATGCAATCTCCTCGCAAACCCAAAGATGTGCAGAGCCTGGCAGGAAGAGTGGCCGCATTGAGTCGATTTGTATCCAAGTCAACGAATAAGTGCCAACCATTCTTTGAAGTATTGAAAGATTCGAAGAGGTTCGAGTGGAATGGAGAACGCGAGCAGGCATTCCAAGAATTAAAAATACACTTGGATTCTTCTCTACTCTTGTCAAAGCCAAATCCGGCGGAAGAATTATATTTATACCTCGCTGTTTCTAAATATGCGACAAGTGTTGCGTTAATTCGAGAATATGAAAAGATACAGTGACCAGTGTACTACGAAGTAAAAGACTACTCGATGCCGAAACAAGATATCCAGAGATGGAGAAATTAGCATTAGCTCTTATTGTCTCACCCAGGAAACTTCGACCTTATTTTCGTGCACACACCATCAAAATTTTCACGAACTTTCCATTAAAGCAGGTTCTGCAAAAACTCGAGACTTCCAGACGACTACTTAAGTGGGCAATTGAGTTAAGTCAGTTCACATCGATTTTCAACGTCGCACGATGATCAAAGGGTAAGCCCTCGTAGATTTCATTGCAGAATTCACATATGATGTCGATCTTCCCACAGAAGTAATTGAAAAGCCTGTTACAGATTTATCCAGATTGTGGAAGCTTTATATCGATAGATCATCGAACAAGAATGGAGCTGGTGCGGGTTTAGTACTAATAAGTCCTGAAAGGTACAATATTCATTGTGCACTTCACTTCAAATTTCCAGCATCAAATAATGAGGTAGAATATAAAGCACTGATAGCTAGGCTAAAGCTCGCAAAAGAAATAAAGGTTGAAATGATTGAGGTATACAGTGATTCTCAGCTGGTCGTTTGTCAAGTGAACGGCGAGCATCAAGCAAGAGGAAAGAGAATGATGGCTTATTTACAGGAGGTACAAAGATTATTCTCGACATTCACTGCCTATAATATTCAACTTCTTCCTCGCATTAAGAATACTCGGGCAGATGCTCTAGCTAAACTCGCCTAAACAAAAGATGCCGAATTACTAAAGGTGGTCCCTGTCGAGTTTCTTACAAAACCAAGTATCGAAGCAGAACCCCAAATAACTATGACGGTTGATAAAAAATCATCGTGGGTAGATCCTATAATGAAGTATATACAAAATGGCGATCTCTCTAAAAACAAATACGACACAAAGCGACTTCGAATGAAAGCAGCTCGCTATGTTATCTATGATGAGAAGCTTTATCGAAGAAGTTTTAGTGCGTCGTTATTGTTATGTATCGATGAAGAAAAAGTGAACTACATTATGAGGGAAATTCACGAAGGAATATGCGGAAATCATTTTGGGGGGCAGGCAATTGCGAACAAGATTCTAAAACAAGGGTATTTTTGGTCGACCATGAAAAAGAATACGATGGAATTTACTAAAAAGTATAACAAATGCCAATGATTTGCAACTGTTCAAAGAATGCCACCTGTTCCTCTCACTCCAATGACCAGTCCATGGCCATTTGCAATATGGGGAATTGATATTATCGGAAAACTTCCATTGGAGTTGGATTGAAGTATGCAGTGGTCGCCGTCCATTATTTCACCAAGTGGACAGAAGCTAAAGTCTTGAGTACCATTTCTGCAAAAAAGATGATAGATTTTGTTTACAAGTCTATAATCTGCCGTTATGGTATATCACATACCATAATTTTTGATAATGGGAAACAATTTGACTGCGACGAGTTCCGTAACTTCTGCAACAACTTAGGCATCAAGAAGAATTTCTCTGCTGTTGTTCATCCACAAGCCAATGGACAGGTCGAAGCGATAAATAAAATACTCAAACACAATATAAAGACAAAGTTGGAAGAGCATAAAGGAGCTTGGCCAGAGGTACTCCCTGAAGTTTTATGGGCTTATCGCACCACTTAACGAACAACTACCGGAGAAAGTCCATTCTCTTTAGCTTACGGATATGAAGCAATGATTCCGGTTGAAATTGGCGCGAGCTCTCTACGATGATCAACCTATGAGCAAGATCGCAACAAAACACTAATGAGGATTGAGCTCGATATTTTAGAAGAAAGGCACGAGCAGTCTCAGCTTCGAATCGCATCATATCAACAATGCACTGCTCGATATTATAATTCTAAAGTCAGACGAATAGGATTTTTAGTTGGTGACTTTATTCTTCGGCAAGTCCTACCTAATAATAAAGAGTATGGTGCTAGAGTATTTGGACCCTCTTGGGAATGACCGTATGTTATTCATGCCATCATTCGACCTTGGACATATAAGTTATCTCACACTGGCGGACAAAAGATCGAGCATGCCTGGAATGCAGAACAACTTTCGTCTCTATTATCAATAAATCTTCATGTATACCTTTATGTATTCGTCATTTATCAATAAATGTTCGTCATTCATTGATCGTCTTTCGTTGATCGTCATTCGTTATTCGTCATTCGTTATCATCAATAAGGGTGTCTCCTCATCAATCATTCGATTTGGTCCATCTTTTATAGTTTTATAGTAGACTTCGAACACCATAAGACTCGGGGGGCAGTGGGATCAGAATATTATCTCCTACTTGCTTCCTAAGGGACTATCCAAAACGTCCATTTAGAGGGGTCAGAATTTTAGATCGCCGAAATATCTAAAATTCCTTAAAATCTTAGGATTTTCTCCTCGCTTCATGCCTTAGCATGTCGTATTATGCAATTTCCCTCCTCAAACAACAAAGTAACTAAGCAAAACGTTCATTGTTCGATGTGATATATTGCTATATTTACATTTTGCCATGGAACTTTTGAAAAATAGTATTGAGTTTGCATCACTTATACTTGCTGTTTTCTTAAGCGACCTAACCTATCCTAATACAACCATTTTAAGTGTGTTGGATTCGAATCGCAATAACGTACCGATCAGTCACCTAGTGATTGACTACTTGGTTAAATTAATTATCTTCTTTATTACAACTTAGTGTTTTGATTGTTTTGCAGGAATAAATGTCTAATAAAGAGAGCATTCATTCATTGATAAAAGCTCGCACCTATATGCAAGCAAAGAAATACAAATAAGAAGGGGACCAACCCCGTATTGTTTTGAAGTTTTAAAAAAAAAAATAAAAGAACATTATTTTTATGCAGACGTGCTCACTCCACCATCTCCAGTTTTGGTAGCTTCCACTTCCCTCCAACTCCGGACAAGCTCAACCACGCCTTTACTAAGAATGGAAAAGTCGAAGTCCGGATGCTCGCAGAAGATGTTATATACAATGGTCGACGAGGCGATTTCACTGGCTTTGTCTTCGATATCCTTGACTTCAGTAGCCTTGAACTCTTCAACAGCCTTGTGAGCCACCTCTGTTGTCACCTCCTTCATGCGATCCGGATGCTCGGAGATAGTCTTTTCAAGTTCTTTAATTTTTTCCTCGAGCTTCTCCTTTTCGAGATTTTCCTTGGCCAGATCCTCGCATAGCTGCCGATTCTCCAGTTCGAAGGATTTTTTCTCTTCTTCACATTCTCTGAGTCCTCGAATGCTTGGATTATTTCTTCGACTTTTTCAGCTTTTTCCAACCACTCAAGGACTGGGTCATGCATCAAGACAGCAGCTGCAGCAGTCTGAAAATATAGCACATCAATACCAGAAAGGTGCGTTGAAGAGAGAAAATAGAAGATGCTTACATTCACAAACATCCTCATCGTAGAACCAAAGGCAACCTTGGCTGATCGTTACTTTATCCTCTCCCAGCCATCTTCAGAAGTGAAGTGATCAATGAAGGTTGCGCTTAGACCAACCTTCTCTGGCGATTGGTTAAGGAGTGCGAAAAGCTTCTCGTCTTTATCAACCTGGTTTGGTTCCAAAGAAGTGGCAATCTCCTTGGATAGATCAGGATGGCTCACAATTTGAGGTTGAGGAGGAGGCGAGCTTGTCGAGATATCCTCGAAGGTGACTTTTCGTTTCTTGGAAGTGTCGGCCTTCTTTTTCCATTTTGACATCGATGGAGGTGTGCTCTCTGGCGTTTTGGACTTTGCCATTGACCCTAGAGTGGAAGGCGGTGCTCGTAGTCCACTACCAATAACCATTTCTGTATAGATGTGAGTCAACATGTGAGGTGATATAATACGATGATAAGGAAAGAAAATAAATAAATAAATAATTACCTTCTTGTTGTGGAGAAGCTGGTGGTGATGCGGTTTCTGGAGATGATGGTTCCGAGGTTGTAGGGGTGGCAGGTGATTTATGCTTCCTAGGTTTGGAAGACGAGGCACTCTTTTCCATCTGCTTCCTCGGCTTCTTCTTCTTCGAGCTCGAGAGTCTGGTCGAACAGACGGTAGAATCCGGGAACGTGGCTCCCCTTGCAAGCAAACCGCAAGCGACTAAGTTCTTGGAAGTCCCAAGCTTCTTCCAATCGAATTCTTCAATCGGAAAGTCATTTATTCTGTACACCCTTGCAAGCTATTCTCTGGAAAGTCCAGGTCATTCCCTATTATCTACGATGACATACGAATACGATCAGAATAATGTGTTTGTGCAGAAAAGGTGATAAACTGAAAGTTACCTACCAGGATTCTGAAAGAAGCCGTTATCCGCATAGTCAAAGTGGAAAAATGAATTTTTCTATTTTTTCATGTTGTTGCGAATCCTGTAGATAGTTTTTATTGCTTGGTTCGACCACTTGCTCGCATAAAAGAAGTCGAAGTCTGATGGGTTAATTTCACTTGGTAAAACCAAGTGAACTCTTCAGGAGTGGGGGTTTCTAAGCCTAGTTTATGGTATAGTATGTACAAACCTACCATCTATCTATAAGTGTTTGGAGTTATTTGAAAAGGAACGACTCCATAATAATCGACGATGGATTTTATGTAAGGATGAAGTGGGAGGTAGACACCGTATTTGAGAACTGCTTCAGAGAATGAGGCAATTCCGCGAGGTGGTGTATATGGTCGATTGAATTCCATGGGATGGCGATCTTGTAGTTGCACATGATCTTACTAAGCCTGTTCGTGGTGCAGCTCGTCCTTATATTGGTACATGACCAGTCTCCCTCTACATATTGATAACCATTACGAACGCAGGGGCATCTCTGATATGCCGGGGCCATTGGTCTT
>JXTB01000065.1:191321-254934 GCA_002914805.1 Parasponia andersonii
TGATATCAGGTCTTCCACACACCTTATCACTGATGATACTGACCCTTTTCACTATCTTTTCTGTCGGACATAAGGTAAGTAACGTCACACTTGCAATGTAAGAAATTCTTTATTCTGTGAATTTGTGGATATAGAATCTGTGGATATGTGTACATACGTAACTGTCATTCAGTTTTGCATGAGACATGAAAACGTGGTGTATTTATATTGTCTGACAAGTATTGATGAATGGGGTGTGGCGGGCCAGCGCCCAAATATATGATATGGTTCCTTCGGGAACACTTTGGTCCTCTCGGGGACATTATGGTTCCTACGGGAACACTTTGACGGCGGTATGGGGTGGACCTCTGATGTACACAGAGGGGATTTTCTGGGGCTCGAGACCTCCATATAGCTCATGATAAGTTATACGTTCTCTGAGTGGCTCAGTATGCAATTCACGGTCTTGTCAGGCAATACAATATACACAGGAATCCCAACCATATGACCATTTGTTTCATGTTATATGTACTCTACATCTGCATACGTTACTTACTGAGTTTTATACTCATTAATATTCTTACATTGCAGAAGTTACGGATAATAGGTGAATTGGAGGAGGAGCGCCGACTTTTCAACCGCGGCTTGTGTATATGAGCATTTTGACGCTGTAGTTTTCGGATAGACAATTTTGTACCTATTTTGTGTGTGTACATTATGTAACTTTCATGAGAGGCCCACTTACCGAGGGTGTATATATGTATACATTAGAGTATGTATAATTATGAGTGGAAATTTCCTTTTTCCTTCTAAAAAGTTTTAATTTTTCCCGATTTTATCAGTTTTAAGTCGAGTAGCGTCTCCCGATCTCACTAAATATTTATACAAATACCCTTACGTACGTGTGTGGGATGGGGGGGTGTTACAATTCTTATGTACCCTATTTCAATTTATCTTTGTTTTCTTAAATCGTATTTAGTTGTGTCAATGTTTCTGCAGAGGCAGATCTTTTAATAAATTCCTTATATAGTTAAATTAGGAAAAAATAACTCCAATATTTTTTTTTATAAACGAAAGAAAATATCATTACTCGAAGCAAAAGAGCTTCAATTATAATACAAGCACAAAAACTATAATTTCAAATACTTTAAAGAAACGAGACAAAAAATGGATCACAAATATAACTAAAAGTAAGATACATGGGTTACCATAATTCTCCAAGAGAAAAAATAACAAGGACTACCAACAAACTATTGCTTTTAATACTGGCTCTTGAACTGCATTTTTGGCAGGGTAGACTATATGATTCCAGTACCAATTGAGATCCACGCCCGTTGAAAAGAAAAAATAACTCATCCATCTAACAAATTTGAATTTAAAAAAAAATCTCAGATTCAAAATCTAGTAAACGGACTTGAAATCATACAAAAAGTAGTACTAAACTAGATCTAAATATAGACTTATCTACACAAAAGGTAGTACAAACTAGACCTATATTTGAGCTTATTAGAAAATTAAAGAAAACTCTTATCCTAAGAGAGGTCAGAAAAAGAGATCAAGAAAGAAGAGAAGGAAAATGAGGAGGAGATGCCAGAGAAAGAGAAGGGAAGCTCCAACCTTATTGCAGGAGCAACAAGAAGTTTTTGTTTTTGTTTGGTTGATAGAATGCCCGTAATAACTCAAAGATCGCTCCTTATTTGTCATCAAACTCTTTTATTGTATGATTCTTTTCATTTCAGAGTAGTACATGAACTCTTGATGTCTAGGGATTAAAGGTCGAGTTTTGTTTTTTTTTTTAAGGACCAACCATATGATTGTTTGTGTTTTGTTTTGTTATTATTATTATTTTTTTGGTTTCTAAAGGGGTTGGGATAAGTGGGTCGAGGGCTTGGACTAACCGAAATGCTAAGTTCTAAGACTATCTCTAATACAATGCTACTGTTTGTCATATTTTACATAAAAAAATAGCAGAATGTAGCAAATTTAAATTTTAACTCCAATGCACATGGTTATATAAAATGTTATTTTGAATTTTTTATTATTTAATAATAAATAAGTTATTTTTGTAATTGGCAGTTTTTTTTTTTGAATAAGGAATTGGTTAGGGATTAAAAATTTGTATTGGCATTGAAAAAAAAATATAAATAGTTAATTGAAGATTGGAAAATGAGATATTAACTTGCTTGGCTACATATTTATCTTCTGTTTTTGGTTTTTGCTTTTTTTATTTGTTTTTAAATGAAAAGATCAGTGGGTCTTCACAAGAATTAGCTTGAGAAGATTTTCACCTCTCATTTCTTTGAAAAAACAAAAAATAAAAAATAAAAATATATCTAAACAATAATATTTTTATATTAATTAAGTGTCAATTTTGTAATAAAAAAGTTATGTTGCATTAAATGCGAGACTTAGCATTATTATTTTTGATGTTAAACACCAAGTATAACATATGTTAAATGTAGCACAATAAAGAGCATTGCATTGGAGGAGAGTTTTCATACTATATGCTAAATAATAGAATTAGCACAATAAAAGAAAATTGCATTCAAGATGCTCAAATGATGATTCGATGTAGTAAAAGTGAAATAGAAACGCAAATGATAGGGAAAAAATTTCAGTAATCCTTAACAACGAAAATCATCTTCACAAAGAAAATATTAAAAAGATCACTAACATCTATCTACACAAGACAGTACTTTTATTTATTTTTTCATTTTTCATTCATCAAAATAATAGTAGAGTCAATGTTAGTCCTTAAATCTTTTACGAGTATATAGGGAATTATAAGGTCTAGTTTGAGAAATTTTTTTATTTTTTTAACTTAATTAAAATAAAATTCGAATTTAGAACCCTCCATATTAATAAAAATGTCTTAACAATTTTTAGTTCATTTCTACTAAGTTGCCTAAGATTTTTCATTTGTGTAGGAAAATAGATGCCTAGTCCATTAGATCTTATCTATTAATGTTCACAAAGTTACTAATATAATAACCGATATAACACCTGCGCATCCATATATAGCTATATAATATATACTTGTCAAATGTAAGACAGAATCCAAATGATCAATAAAGTTGAAGTTTTGCAGTTAAAACTGACCTGGTTTTTCAAAGAAAAGCAAAATCAAGAGAAAGAACGATAAATTAATATTAAGTAAGTAGTTTTTGGCTATATTTTAACACATTCAGCATCGGAACAATACATAGTGTAATTTATTTGATGATAGAACAAATTGATTAGAAGATTAAGATTATTGCAAGTCACAAGAAACCACAATTGAGCTGGCCTTTAATATTAATATTAAGTATGTAGTTTTTGGCCATATTTTAACACATTCAGCATCGGAACAATAAATAGTGTGATTGATTTGATGATTGCTCAAAGTTAGAACAAATTAATTAGAAGATTAAGATTATTGCAAGTCACAAGAAACCACAATTGAGCTGGCCCTTAATTATTAATTAAATAAGAAAACAAACAATTCTTTGAGCTAATTACATAAATATAAAAGAAGACTAATTATAAAAAACTATATATAAAAGAAAACAATATAATTCATGGTATAGTATTCGAACGAAGTTTTATAAAATTTTCAACTAAAATTCGCATTACAACTTTAGTAAATATATAATTGAAATATAAATTCGTACGCCAATATTTTGAAGGGTCAACAATATTCGTAATTATCTCTCGTTTTTTATATGTTTTTTGAGATATTATTATAATATTTTTTAGAACTATGGCCAAAAATGTTTTTTCTTTCAAAATTTGTTTGTTATATAAGTGTGTAAGCTTGTTAAAATTATTAATTAAATTAGTGTATTAAGATAGAGCAAGAGTAGCTCTATTTTTCCCCCTGTTAATATGGTTTTAAAAGTCAAATAAGGTCGAAATGATCTTTAAAAATAGAAACATACTTGATAAATTTTAAAGATGATTTCACATAATGCCCTATCTTTTTAAAAATGATTTCACATAATGCTCCTGTCTTTTCCAAAAGGAATACTTTCATTTTCATACCTTAATATTTTGACTCTTTGTTCTATTATATTTTACATTTAGTTATTATTAATATTATTTTTAAAATTTCAAATTTGTAAATAATTTATATTTTTACTACACCAAATATCAATTTTGATTATTAAATTTACCAAAATACCTTTATAAAATTTTAAATATATATATTTAAAAGTTATTTAAAGTTAACGCTTATATACAATTAATAACTAAATCAATAATTATTAAACAATTATAGGTTGTCGTATTTTTCAAATTTAACTTTACTATTTGTTTCTTTTCGAGAAAATGAACTCCTCGATAAAAGTAACATAGTCCCCACTCACCCTCAAAATTGGTACGTTGTTGTAATCTCATTATTTTCTATAGGGACTCATATATATTTGCGTGGCAGCACAATACTACGTAGTCCACATGACACACAAGATATTTTATTTGACTAAATTGATCCATGAGTTTTGTTTTGTTTGAGGGCCCGACTAGCAATCTAGTGGGTGGGCTCTCCCTTAAAAAATTAATTTAATATCGTGTGGGCATTAGCCCACGTATCAGATATAATTGATCTCCCTCATGAATGAAATCACAATTACATATTTTCTAAAATCACTAAAAAAAATGGACAAGACAACCAAGGGGTAATTAAAAAAAAAAAAAAAAAGACATTTAGCCTTTTAGAAAAAAAATTCACCCATTATCCCTAATATCAAATAAAAATTTCTATTTATATTTTTTTAATCAGATTTTACTAAATTCATATGTATAATTAAAATAAGAATTAAAATTGTTGAAAACGAATGTTCTTAATTTTTAAAATCAGATAACAGAATTCAAAATTTTTTTTTTTATGTATTTGAGGGTAGGTACTGTGGAATTTTTAAGAGATTAGAGTCATTTTTTGGTCTAAATGGTTGCATTCTTGCTATTTTTATAAATGCTAATATATAATTTTAAATAACAAAAACATTTTTGTAATAAATTTAATCTCTAATTTTGATTTTATATATGAATCCAATAAATATTGATAGAAAAATATAAATATAATGAATTATTTGATATTAATAAAAAAATTGTGGATTTTTTTGCTAAAAGGTTAAAAGTGGTCTGTGTGTATATGTGTGTGTGTGTTTTTTTATGATATTATCGTAGACAACTAATAACATAAGAAGAATCAATAGTCTCATGCCTAATGCTAAAGTCTCTAAATTAATACTCGTTATTGGCTCATCGCTATTCCCCACATAGAATAATAGAAAAAAGAGTGGTGCTGGTTAAAAATGCGAATTAATAATTTCTCTTGTCGTTTCAATGCATTGTAACATAATAAATACTAGATTCATTATAATTTTTTATATTATTAAAATATTAATTTAGAAAATAAAATCTATGTGCCAAATAATGAAACATGAGATTGTAAAATAAAGCAAAGAAAAATAATGTATTTAGAATTTCTTTGTCAGAAATATGTTGAACAAATCAATAATTGCAGCTCACCAACCAGTCGCAATAGGAACAGTAAAAAGGCAGTAGCAATAGGAATAGTAAAAAGAGAAGCCGTAATAGGAATAGTAAAAAAAGCAGCCACAATAGCAATAGTGAAAAAAATAGTTGTAATAGCAATAGTAAAAGATGGTGTTCACACTATTTTTTAAGTTCTATAAATACGGAGGGCTTCATCACTTGTTTTGCATCCCATTCTAAATCATCTTCCTTTATAAGAAAGAATTCAAGCTTAGAAATTCCTCTTAGTGTCCCACTTGTTTTCTCCTAAATTGTCTAGAGAGAGTGTTTTCTTCTATTTCAAGAGAGAGAGGTTCATTTGTTCTCTCCTTGTATTTAGAGATAAGTGAGTTGTAATATCCTTTTCATAGTGAAATTTTTCACAATCTTATCCGTGAACGTATCATAAATTGGGTGAACCACGTTAATTCTTTTGTGTACCTTATTTTTTTCATTTTATCTAAATTTTCTCAACTCGTATTTTAATTGTGTGTTATCGTTTCCGAAAAGCCGATCTCCTAACATATAGTAGTATATAAATACATGATAATCATGACAAGAGAAAGAACGATAAATTAATATTAAGTACGTAGTTTTTGGCCATATTTTAACACATTCAACATCGGAACAATAAATAGTGTGATTTATTTGATGATTGCTTAAAGTTAGGAACAAATTAATTAAAAGATTAAGATTATTGCAAGTCGCAAGAAACTACAATTGAGCTGGCCTTTAATTATTAATTATATAAGAAAACAAACAATCATTAAGGGCTTTGAGCTAATTACCTAAATATAAAAGAAAACTAATTATAAAAAACTATATATAAAAGAAAACAATATAATTCATGGTATAGTATTCGAACGAAGTTTTATAAAATTTTCAACTAAGATTCGCATTACAACTTTAGTAAATATATAATTGAAATATAAATAAAAAAGTTAAGTTACCTGAAGAAGTAAATAGGCTTTATAAAGCATTCGGTTTTCGTTTGCCAATATTTTGAAGGGTCAACAATATTCGTAATTATCTCTCGTTTTTTATATTTTTTTTGAGATATTATTATAATATTTTTTAGAACTATGACCAAAAATGTTTTTTCTTTCAAAATTTGTTTGTTATATAAGTGTGTAAGCTTGTTAAAATTATTAATTAAATTAGTGTATTAAGATAGAGCAAGAGTAGCTCCATTTTTCCCCCTGTTAATATGGTTTTAAAAGTCAAATAAGGTCGAAATGATCTTTAAAAATAGAAACATACCTGATAAATTTTAAAGATGATTTCACATAATGCCCTATCTTTTTAAAAATGATTTCACATAATGCTCCTGTCTTTTCCAAAAGGAATACTTTCATTTTCATACCTTAATATTTTGACTCTTTGTTCTATTATATTTTACATTTAGTTATTATTAATATTATTTTTTAAATTTTAAATTTGTAAATAATTTATATCTTTACTACATCAAATATCAATTTTGATTATTAAATTTACCAAAATACCTTTATAAAACTTTAAATATATATATTTAAAAGTATTTAAAGTGAAAGCTTATATACAATTAATAACTAAATCAATAATTATTAAACAATTATTGGTTGTTGTATTTTTCAAATTTAACTTTAGTATTTGTTTCTTTTAGGGAATCAATATTTTTTATTTAGTTATTTATTTTAATTACTTTAAATTCAAATTATTTTGAATATTACAGTTTAAAGTTTAAAAGGATATTTTGGTTATAAGCTTGATGATCAAAGTTGGTATTTGACTCATAAAAAGTATAAATTTATTGCAAGTTTTAAATTTGAAGAACAATATTGATAATAGCCAAAACATAAGGAACAAACAATCAAAATATAAACTATAAAAATATAATTATCCATATATAAACAAAAGAAGCTAATATTTATCCATGCAAAAAGGGAAAAAAAAAAAGAAAACAAAAAATTTTTTTTTTTTTAAAAATGGCTAGCATAACGAATGGAATGAGATGGTGGATGAGAATTATATATTAGGCCAGGAGTTCAATTGCCAAAGTATGTGACATGGTTTCATTTTTTTGTAATAAGTGAATATCATTAGTTAAACAAAGTATATGTTAATTGTAAGAAAAAACGTAATGACAAAATGCACTAGAAAAGAAAATCGAAGTTATTATAGGTATAACATGTTAGTAATGACTTTTTCTATAATGGGTTTTGAGTTTAAATTCTCATTCTTCCAAGTGAAAAAAAATAGAAGATTAAATAATTTTGTTTGTTTTTAAAGTATAGAAAAAGATTAGCATGAAATTTATGCACGTGGTATGGTTTTTTTTTTTGGGCTAAATATAGCACAAAAAATATCATATGTTATAATTTAGGGATAATTACATTTTTATTCATTATATTTTAATCGTTTGTTTAGTTTATATATTGCATTTTGATTATTATTAATATTGACATTAGATTTGAAACTTGCAACAATTTATACACTGGGTCAAATACCAATTTTGACTACTAAGCTTACCAAAACATCCTTTTAAAGTTTAAGAATATGTATTTTAATATTTAATTTAAATTTAAAACTAATTAAAATTAATAGTTAAAAAAAAATATTAAAAAAATAATTTAAAAAAATCAAAATTCTGTAAATATTAAATATTATTTTAAACATATTTATCAATTTTGGATAAGTTTCAAATTTAAGCATCATTTCAAATATATATATGTATATATATATTTAAACTTTAAAAGATACTTTGGTAAATATTTTAGTCTAAATTAATTAAAATTAATAGTTAAAAGAATAAATATTAAAAAAATAATTTTTTAATATCAAAATTCTGTAAATATTAAATATTATTTTAATCATATTTATCAATTTTGGATAAGTTTCAAATTTAAGCATTATTTCAAATATATATATATATATTTAAACTTTAAAAGGTATTTGGTAAACATTTTAGTCTAAATTAGTGTTTGAGCTAGAGACAATATAAATTTGTTAGAAATTCTAAATCTAAAGATCAATGTTAATAATAACTAAAACATAAAATATATACTAAACAGACTATCAAAAGTAAGGTATAAAAATGTAATTACACATTTAGCATGAGCTTTAAAATACAATATTACTAATAATGCATAAATGGATGATAGTTAGATCGTACAATCATAATGGTTAATAGATTAAAAATTGAAGTTGTTACAAGTACTGTTGGACAGTTAGTAATGGTATTTTTTTTAATAGGTTTTGAGAAATTCTCATTCTCCCATGTAAAAATAAATCAAAAGATTAATAATTTTGTTGTTTTTAAAGTATAGAAAAAGTCTCGTTTTAGTGCTTAAATTTTTGAAACTTTCATTTTGCTCCTAAAAATTTTAAAATTGTTCTCCATTAGCCATATTTAACATTTTATGTAAGCAAAATTTTTGAAACAAGTTACTATGAATTTCAAAATTGTTGGGATCAATACTAAAATTGATTCATGCGCGAATAGATTATTTGTCACTTAGGTTAATGAAAATGTAGGACAAACCAATTGATAATTAATTTTAAAAATGTAAGGATCAAAATAGAGACTTTAAAATTTAAAAACCAAAACAAGATTATCTAGAAAACTCCAATAAATAAAGTGAATGTATAAATCGCTTACTCTATCATCTAGTATTTGGTCTTTTGAAAGTATTTTATTTGTAAGCTAAAGTCATGGTTAATCTTATGTGATGAAGTTTCATATAATTTAGCTAGATTTATCTTAGAAGAGAAGAAAAACGTATTTAATTGAAATAATCTCATTTTATTATTATTATTATTATATAAGGTGATTTTTATAGTGCAATATTACTTTTATGTCACACTAGTACGATATTCTACTAGATACAATAATCGAAATACTAATATCCTGTAAATAAATAATTAGCAAAACCGTTGTATTCAACTAACAATCTGAGAGAAAACACAAAATCCAACAAGAGTTTTATAGGAGTTTTATGAGACAAATCTCTTCGCAATTCAAAATCAACAAGAGGTATGCATTTGCACATAAGGAAGAATTATTGAAAACAAGAAAAAAAAAAAACGACAAAAGAAAGAGTCATGCTGAAGAGGAAGATCATGATCTCCTCTTCCTCTCTAGCAAAATAAAATCTTAATGTATAGGATGAAAATGATTTTTTTAGACGAGAGAAGTATCTCCTTCATCGTGGCTAGTTTCTCATTCAACTTTCTTTTTTTATGTTATACTCGTGTCCCATTTCCAATGCATGTCATTATAAATCCTTTATGTCTTGTTTGACATATTTAACTAGGATTGTGATTGAGATTATTTTTCTAATACCCATATTTCAAGCTAACTTGGGATTAAGATAAATAATCTACAATTCTAAAATAATTTTATGTAAATAGGATAATTTATCTAATTCAAAAATTAGAAGTGGTGGGACTCACATTTATTATTATTTTTTAAAACTAGTGTATCTCATATTATAAATATATTTTATATTTTTTGATATTTAAACTAATATAAAATAAATTTATTACACATTTCTATAAAAAATAAATTCCACATTATAATAATAATCTTAATCTAATTTAATACTACATACTAACTATAAAATAGTATTAATCCAATTTAATCTATTACAATCTAATCAATCTTAGTCCTACATAGCAAATAAGGCCTTAGCAGAAAAAAAGGATTAGCAAAACCAATATTGGGATATGCTAAAAACAGCAGAATCCCTACAGAAATGAATGGATTTTTCGTAGCATTATTATTATCTATTGACAACACTATGATAGAATCATTTAGGCTCACGTGACACAGTACACGACTATAGCCATACGACACATGCACTCGAAAAGGGCAAAAAGAAAAAAGAAAAATTCATATCTCCACACATGGATATTTTATTTCATTGATGTGAACCTGATTCCAATTGGTCAACCAATAATTTATGGTCACAATAATCTATTTCTAAAATCACAGGAAAAATGGACTTCTCAGTAAAATGGACTCATTTATTAGTGAGCCAATAATTGATACTAAAATCACTTAAAAAATAGACTCCTCGAGAAAATGAACTCCTCGATAAAAGTAACATAGTCCCCACTCACCCTCAAAATTGGTACGTTGTTGTAATCTCATTATTTTGTATAGGGACTCATCTATATTCATGTGGCAGCACAATACTACGTAGTCCACATGACACAGAAGATATTTTATTTGACTAAATTTGATCCATGAGTTTTTATTTTATTTTATTTTATTTTGAGAGCCCGACTAGCAAGCTAGTGGGTGGGCTCTCCCCTTAAAACATTAATTTAATATCGTGTGGACATTGGCCCACGTATCAGATGTAATTGATCCATGAGGTTAGCCTCCCTCATGATTGAAATCACAATTACATATTTTCTAAAATCACTAAAAAAAAAGGAAAAAAAAAACAAAGGGGAAATAAAAAAAAAAAAAAGACTTTTAGCCTTTTATAAAAAAAAATTCCCGCATTATCCTAATATCAAATAAAAGTTTCTATTTATATTTTTTTAATCAGATTTTACCAAATTCATGATTAGAGTTAAAATTGTTCAAGACGAATGTTTTTAATTTTTAAAATTAGATAACAGAATTCAAATTTTTTTTTTTTAATGTATTTGAGGGTTGGTACTGTGGGATTTTTAAGAGATTAAAGTCATTTTTTGGTCTAAATGGTTGCATTCTAATTATTTTTATAAATGCTAATATATAATTTTAAATAACAAAAATGTTTTTGTAATAAATTTAATCTCTAATTTTGATTCTAGACATGAATCCAATAAATATTGATAGAAAAATATAAATATAATGAATTATTTGATATTAATAAAAAAATTGTGGATTTTTTTGCTAAAAGGTTAAAAGTGGTCTGTGTGTGTGTGTTTTTTATGATATTATCCTAGACAACTAATAACATAAGAAGAATCAATAGTCTCATGCCTAATGCTAAAGTCTCTAAATTAATACTCGTTATTGGCTCATCGCTATTCCCCACATAGAATAATAGAAAAAAGAGTGGTGCTGATTAAAAATGCGAATTAATAAATTCTCTTGTCGTTTCAATGCACTGTAACATAATAAATACTAGATTCATTATAATTTTTTATATTATTAGAATATTAATTTAGAAAATAAAATCTATGTGCCAAATAATAAAACATGAGATTGTAAAACAAAGTGAGGAAAAATAATGCATTTAGAATTTCTTTGTCACAGATATAGTAGTGTATAAGTACATAACAGTATAGGTCTATAACCAATAATGATAAATATATACCGGCACCAATCCAATTGTTTTTTTTTTAACCTTATTGTTTTGTTTAAGTAAAATTTATTACACATGATAGACATTAAATTTAGACATTAAATGATCTAACAACTTTTATATATATATATATATATTGGTAAAAAAAGGAAAGAAAGAAAAACTTACTAAGTTATGACCTATACATATACATATAAGACACCGATCAAGTAGGTATTTTTTTTATATATAGATACTAAATAGATATTATTTAGGTCAATTAAAATTCATGATCAACATATTTTTATGATAAAAAAGTAAAAAAATTAAAATAATAATACATGTTCTTTTATATACGTCGTTGTAGTTGTTAGATATAAATCTAAAGATTAAAAATATATCTATAGATGGATAAAGAAGCTTATTAGATTGGTGACCACATATGTATAAATACATAATTTTACTACATTGAAACCATAGTTAGTTTTAATGTGATAAAATATTTTCTGTGGCATTATTTGATGCATTATTGTTATTATGTGTATATATTTTGGAATTTACTACGTAATAATACACCACCATTCATTATATTGGATGGATTAAATTCATATCCTTATCATTCATCACCAAATTCTTCTTCTTTTTTTTTTTTCGAACACTCATTCAAAGAGCTTCATTGCTCTGTATAAAAGAAGAGTCTTTTTGTACTACAAAATCAAAAGCAAAGCACACTTGAAAATCATATTCGTATCCAATGTATACAAACTGATTGTCTATAATAGTAGTAGATGATGATAGTACAAAAATAATATTATAAGAAAATTCATAATTGTTTTTAATTAAAACTAAAAATTAGGACGATGCTTCCAACGACAATGCGTTTTAATCAGGGCCTTGGACTCGTAAGTCTTCTCCACTTCCCACTGCTACTCTCTTCGCTATCATCCTCCTCATTTTCCTCATTTCCCCCTCTCGTCGGAGCCAAGTCCTTCCGATCATTCATGGCGTCATCAACGGCACCGGCGAACCCATCTCCTCCGGTGGCGAAGAAGGTGGAGCACAGAATGGAGCTCTTCGGCGACGTCAGAATCGACAACTACTACTGGCTCAGAGACGATTCCCGCTCCGATCCCGAAGTCCTCTCCTACCTCCGCCAAGAGAATTCCTACACCGATTCGATAATGTCTGGTAAAGTCCGATTCCATTCTCCCAATCTCCGATTCCGGAATCGAAATCTGAAAATGGCTGATGAAAATTTGGTTGATTTTGATTTGATTAGGTACCGAAAAATTGGAATCGGAGCTGTTTTCGGAAATTAGGGCACGGATCAAGGAGGACGATGTGACGGCGCCATTGCGGAAAGGGCCGTACTACTACTACGAGAGGACATTAGAGGGGAAGGAGTATGTTCAGCACTGTCGAAGGCCTCTGCCTCATTCTCAAGCTCAGGTTCCACCTTCGGTCAACGATGTGATGCCGACTGGGGACGATAGCCCTGAACATGTGATTTTGGATGAGAATCTTAAGGCGCAAGAGCATGATTATTACTCCATTGGTGCTTTTGAGGTTAGTCCGAACCATAAATTGGTTGCTTATGCGGAAGATACTAAGGGAGATGAGATTTATACTGTGAGAGTTATTGATGCTGAGACTGGAGCTTTGGTAGGTGAGACTCTGACTGGTACGACGTCGTATGTGGAGTGGGCTGGTGTTTCGGCTCTGGTTTACATCACCATGGATGCGATTCTCCGTCCTGACAAGGTTTGTTCATCAATTTTGCTATTAGAGAGAATCAAAAGTTCTTAATTTGAATAAGAACAATGGTTATTGGGAAATTTTTGGATTACCCAGAAAAATGGTTGATAAGATAAATTGTTCTTTACAATTTTCTATTGAAGTATCTGTTTAGCCTACAGTTTATAGATAAGAACAGTCTTATTAGTTGAGTTTTTGGATTGCCCAGAAAATTAATAGATAAATTTTCGTTATTAAAAATTTTCCATTGAGCATGTTTAGTTTAGCTTATGGTTGAGGGAGTGCATTTATTTTCCCTTCTATTAGGTGAATGTAAGCCTTGGAACTGAATGAAAACAAACCTTGTTAGGGAAATTTTTTGGATAGGATTTTCATTGGCTACCTGTTTAAGCTTACAGTTGAGGGAATGCTTTTTCCTTTTTCTTTTTTGGGTTAGGTGTGGTTGCATAAGTTGGGGACTGAACAGTCGAATGACACGTTACTTTATCAAGAAAAGGATGAAACCTTCTCGCTTGATCTTCAAGCTTCTGAGAGCAAGAAATTTTTGTTTGTAGCCTCTGAAAGTAAAACAACAAGGTTCAACTTTTACCTTGATGTTTCAAAGCCTGAGGATGGATTGGTGGTTCTGACACCTCGTGTAGATGGCATTGATACATCTGTCAGTCATCGAGCGAATCATTTTTTCATTACGAGGCGAAGTGACGAGTTATTCAATTCTGAAATAGTTGCCTGTCCATTGGATAATGTATCTGATACAACAGTTCTTATTCCACACAGAGAGAGGTAAAAATTTGGCTTTTATTTCAAAGTACATGTAATGACCTGAGTGGTGACCTTATATTAATCCAAACGGTTGCAGTTACATTATTATTATTTCGGGATAGACCAACTTGTTTTTTGTCATCTAGTAAATGGAGGAAAAAAATATGGGAGGTTTTATTTATTTATTTATTTATGGCTCAGTGAGGCACTGAGGCATCATTGTCAACATAAATATTGGATGTGCATGATTGATGACAACAATCTAGTGCTAACACCTTTCTGTTAGCTTGAATTTATTGCGACTTACCTCTCAGTTAGAAACACTTGTTTATTTGTCTAACAGGAACTTTTTTGAATTTCCAGCTTCCTACT
Source organism: Parasponia andersonii (assembly GCA_002914805.1). Taxonomy (NCBI): domain Eukaryota; kingdom Viridiplantae; phylum Streptophyta; class Magnoliopsida; order Rosales; family Cannabaceae; genus Trema; species Trema andersonii. Next base: position 205,967 of record JXTB01000065.1, read on the forward strand.
AGGTCATAATTTACATTTGAGATACTGAGCATCGTCAGTAGATATGCTAGCTCCCATGTCAATGCCAAATCTTAGCACCTAGTGAAAAAAAAGTGTCAATGGCATTCTTAACTTTAGCGTAAATTTTATGCATGTGGTATTTTTCGTGCTAAGTATAGCACCAAGAATAGGGCCTATTACAGTTTGGCATGAGCTTTAAGTATGCAATATTGCTACATGATGTGTAGACGGATGATAGTTAGATTATACAATAGTAAAAAATAATAGAATCAAAACAGCTTGATAGTATTGGAACATAACCCCAAAAGTAATTACAAAATTTAACGTTTTGATATTGTAGCATGCTAAATTTTAGTATTAGCACACCCTTTTGCATAGGAAATGATAGCTTTGCTGTTTTCCTTAATTTTGTTTTTATTATTTTGGATGTTACTCAGCTTTGTAGTTTACCTCACAAAAGTATTGTTAATTTGTTACAAGTATGTAAGATCAATTTAGTTTTTTTATTTTTTTATTTTTATTTTGGATGTTACTCAGCTTTCTAGTTTACCTCACGAAAGTATGTTACTACAAGTATGTAGGATCAATTTAAAATTCGGTCTTAAAAAAATAAAAACAAAAATCTCTTTGAAACAAGTCTTTCAAGTCACAATTGATTTCGCATTTAATATGACAATTTGGGAGATATGCTTTATTCATAGCTGTTGCTTACTTCAGATGGAGGACAAGTATCACAAGGAAAAAAAAATTGCTGTTGGTTACTGCATTTAACTACATCCTGTTTTTTCTCCATCGGGGGTTACAATATTTCTCACTCTAAGTGTGTATGGGGTCTTGTTCATTAATTAATTGAGCCCATTTGACATATGTAAAAAAAGCTGCAGTACACCAAGTAAGGCAACAATGAGCAAATTATCCTTGTCCATTCTTAATCTTTCTTCTTTCTTCCATTGAATGCAATTTCTGCTTAAAGTTTTTTCAAAATTTTGCTCAAGGGTGCAATGAGATTAGTGATCACCATCTCTTGATATTCTTAGAATGCTCTTTTCTATTGTTTAAAAGTGTATTTTCTGAAGCTAGCTTTTTTTCAGTGTAAAAATTCAGGATGTACAACTTTTTAGCAATCATCTGGTTGTATGTGAGCGTGAAGATGGTCTACCAAAAATAATTATTTATGGGCTTCCAGATGTTGGAGAACCACTTAATGGACTTGAGGGTGGTAAGGCTATTGAGTTTTTGGATCCTACATACTCTGCGTATCCCTCGGAATCAGAATTTTCTTCCAGCATTTTAAGATTCTCCTATAGCTCAATGAAGACACCTCGATCTGTATATGATTATGACATGAAGACGGGCATTTCAGTTCTGAAAAAGATTGAACATGTAAGTCATATTAACATACTCTGAAAATATACTTTTGTGTTTGATTTGGATTCTGATGCTGTCGTCCCTTTTGTCCTCTTTGCGAGGAAAGTGGAATATTTTAAACATCAGAAAGAATATAATTTGCTCTGTTAATATCTTTATTTCTAAATACTGTAAAACAAGTGCATTATCATGTACGTATGTACAAACAAATATAGATGAACACAAGTTTAAATTAATTTTCTCATATGTTGCAAAATAACTTTTGGTTTTTGTACAATTTTAAACCCCTAGTCAAATGGAAATGGTTTTAATTTCTTGCTTTTAGATTTTGTTTTTCCTTGTTGAGCAATACTTCTGTAGTTAGGAAAAACCTTGTACAGGAAGACTATAGCTTTTTTTTCTTTAGATTTTCCTAAAGTGCGTGAGACCCATAGTATACCATACTTTTTTTTTTTGGACTCATTTAATCTCTCTGAAAGTCAACACTAAGCAAGAATGGGATAGAAGTACAATGTCAGAAAGCAACATAAATTAGATAAGGAAGACTGTTGAAAGTTTTTCTAAAACAGTTACAAATTAACCATTTGCCGGAAGAAAAATAGAAATACTTCACATACCAAAGTGGGATGTTTTCTTTTCAAAACAACGGACAAGAAAATTCAAGAGCCAAGAGAAGTGTTATTCTCTTGAACATTCAGAATTTTTATGTCACAACCCTGTTGAACTTACTTTATTGTTTCAGAAGTGTCAAAACATCAGGATGGTACCAGCGGCCTATAACTTTAGATTTCGTTCAAGAATGTAATGAATGTTTACAAATTTGACTCACAGACAGACATCGAAAGGTTATGTAGTGCATTTTAGCTCTAGTGGGTAGTCAGATAGAATAGTTGCGATCTTGGATTCTTAGATCCTGATCCGTTTCTTATGGAAACTTTGGCTGACTTCGAACCAAGGATGCTTTATGACACTAATAGACAGTTGTATGATTCCAGTTTATGGAACTTTGTTCTCCTTCTGAAATTCGTAGAGGTATTATGATTGGATACTGAGTTTCTTTGTCACCATGCGTGCTCCTGTGAAAAACAATGACCAAGTTCTTCTCCTTCGAGAATTTACATGGCCATCTCAGGAGGTCCTCATGCCATGCTGATTCAAGTCTAGATTCCTGCAAAATACATTTGAGATTTAAAAATGATTCTCAAAAATTTGAGAATGGTATTTTTATTCTTTTGTTTAAAGTTATTACATATGGATGAAGTCACCGAGGATGTAAAATTTACATTTGTGAGTAGTCTGATTGGATAGTCTGAGCTCTTGTAATACTTCACATATTTTTGGTCACAAATAAGTCATCATTTTTGATGGAAATTTGCTGATACCAAATTTAATTATTTGTTATTACATATTCAAACAAGAACCATCTTTGCTCTACAGTTTATTCTTCATATATTTACCTCTTCAATGCTTATAGGTGTAATATCAGGTTTAATTTTTGTCTACTTCTTTTTATTAAGGTTTTGGGTGGTTTTGATGCGTCCCGTTATGTGACTGAGAGGAAGTGGGCCTATGCTTCAGATGGCACTCAGATTCCTTTATCAATAATTTATCGGAAGGATTTGGTGAAACTTGATGGATCTGATCCATTACTACTATATGGCTATGGTTCGTATGAGGTACTAAGAGAATTTCCAGATTGAATTGGGTATTGGCATAAACAGAGAATCTTTTGCTTTTTATTCATATTTTCATCAAACCTTTCTATGTTTGAAAGGATTTTGTTTCCTGTTACGTGCGATTGTCCTGAGACATTATGTAGAATGGTGATCTCCTGGTAAAATATCATGATCTTGAATTTGATCTCTGCTTTTGTTTCCGTTGCAATCATTTCTTGGGTAGTTTTATGCAAGCATGATGTAGTTTTGCTCTGGTTTCAGTGCAGTTGATGTATATGGCCAGAGGCTAGTCCAAATTAAAGCTTTGATCTGTTATCATCTGATTTCTCGTGTTTAAACTTTATCATTTTGATTATTTTTTTGTCCTTGAAAGATTTTTGTGAATCTCTTGGTTAAAATAATGAGGTAGTAGTGTTAATTCACTAATTGTTGGCATGTGTATTTATAGCGGTCTAAACCTATAGTCATGCACAAACAAAGTGATGCAATGCGTGCGCGCACACACACACACACACGTATATTTTGCTCAGTTGCTAATAGTTATTAGTGCCCTTTGGGCTTTCTCAAAATTCATAGTCTTATCATGAACAGGTATGCATTGATCCTAGTTTCCAGACTGCAAGGCTGTCTTTGCTAGATCGGGGCTTTATTTATGCTATAGCTCACATTCGTGGTGGTGGTGAAATGGGCAGGCAGTGGTATGAGAACGGGAAGTTGTTGAAGAAGAAAAATACTTTCACAGATTTCATTGCTTGTGCTGAGTATTTAATAGCAGAAAAATACTGTTCAAAAGAAAGATTGTGTATCAATGGAAGAAGTGCAGGGGGCTTGCTTATGGGCGCTGTTCTTAACATGAGACCTGATTTGTTCAAGGCCGCTGTTGCTGGAGTGCCATTTGTAGATGTTGTGACTACAATGCTTGATCCCACTATCCCCCTCACAACTGCCGAGTGGGAGGTACTTTTCTTTTGTCTTCATGAGATTTAATTTTAAAGCCATAGAAAATAAAAGAGGGCATCTTATAGAGATATGATAAGATAGATCATCAAGTTCATCTACTGCATGCATTTAATTCCTTCCAACTATATTATTACTAGGTACTTGATACTGGATTGCAATGCACGTAATCAATAAATCTGCTATGGTGGTCACAATTTAAGTTGTTACCTTGATCTCGTTGGCAGGTCAAAGCGTTGGCCACCCTAATAATCGCAACATTTTCTTCAATAGGCATCAATTATTAAAACATAATACACTTAAAACATGTCTCTAAGGTTGAGATTACAAAAACTTGAGATGCTGCTTTTGTTTCTCTACTTAAGGTGTTGGAATTTTCTTATTTTCATATTATGGTCACAGGTTCTTTACATGTAACGTGTTTTTATGGGTCCAACTTATTTATCCCCATCTTTGTGATCTTATTTTCTCAAGTGTTTGGGTTTGGACCGTTTGATGCTATTTCATTCTGAATATAATTACCAACAAGTATTGCTGCTAATTTATCTATGTTTATGCAGGAATGGGGTGATCCTCGGAAGGAGGAATTCTATTTCTACATGAAGTCATATTCTCCTGTTGATAATGTATGTACAAACCACACTCCTTTCAGTGGCAAGTAAATTAGGTTTGACAGCTTTGCAGCCATATTAGCTGGCATCGTGTGAATGTGATTATTTGGTCAAACTTGTATACTTACTACCGGAGCTTGAATTTTGTCCTATTTTACAGGTTGAGGCTCAAAATTATCCACACATTCTTGTTACGGCCGGTCTAAATGGTATGCATGTATTTTTTCATTCCCAGTTCATGTAATTTTTTTTTAATCATGAATCTCTATCTAGAGTCATAATTTTCGCACATTTGAACCACCGCAGAAGAAATTGTGTTGATTTATCGTGAATACGCATAAATATTACCACCCCGTTAAATATTAAATACAAAAATGAGTAACCTCAACTAGCAATACGAAAATAAATAACGTATTTTGAGAGCTGTTTAGAGATTGGCATATCAGATTACTCTGAGCTCTAATTAATTCTGGTCTATTTCAACAGATCCTCGGGTTATGTATTCAGAACCTGCTAAATTTGTGGCAAAATTAAGGGAATTGAAGACTGATGATAACATCCTTTTGTTTAAATGTGAACTTGGTGCTGGGCATTTTTCAAAGTCAGGGAGGTAAGTTAACATTATTTACCTAAAAGCACTTTCAATTGCGATTATCTGTTTTTTCTTTTTCTTCTCTTAAAAAGCCTGTAGAATGGTCTTATCACGTAGCATTGACTAATAAACCGCTGTTAATTGTTTAAATATTATATGCGTTAAAGGGACAATTGTCATAAATGGATCAAGTTTGCTGCTTAGCTCATTAAACGCGAAGAGGTTGAGGCTTAATGCCAATCTCGAGTATAAATTAATCCTACGAGGAAATCTGATTTTTTATGGTATTTTTTCAAAAAAAGTGAAAATTTCGGAATTTGAAATTGTTCTAGATTGAATTATAAAATACTATTTTTAAAAGTATTTAGAAAAATATCATTTTTAATTAATTGACGAGATATTTAAGATAATTTGAACAGTTAGTTAGAAGTAACTGGATTGGATTGGTTACTTAGAGTATTATTGCAAAATACTAAATTTAAAGAAAAATGATATTTTTCTAAATATTTTTTTAAAGTGTTATTTTGAGATTTTTCAAAAAAATCGGTGGATTTTTCAATTTTTGGGTCTGGAATTTTGTAAATAGTCCTTAATTTTGTTAGAAACTCAGGCTTTTTAGACAAATGGCCGAATTTTAGATCATAGTTTGTAAAATGTTTGTTTTTCAAACACTTAAATAATAGCCGAATTTTGAAAATTATTTTAAGAATGGCCGTTTTTCATATTTAGTATATCAAAATATATTGATTTACTTTATAAAAAATTGATTTACTTTTTAAAAACTAGATCAACTACAAAATGGCTATTTATCAAAATAAAATTAAAAATGGTCATTTATTAAATAGGTGTTAAGAAATGACTATTTTTCAAATTGATCTTAAAAAAAATGCCATTGTTTATAAATACTGTAGAAGCTCCTTTTTAATACCTCGACTAGTTCTTAATTCAGTTATGGCGATCTGAACATATTTTTCATGGATCAATTCTTTTCTAAAAGTGAGGAATACGTTTTTCTTTGTTTATTTGTTTACTTGTATATTTATTTTTTTCTTAGTAACTAATGCCCCCTTTTCATTAACTTTGTGGGATTACAGATTTGAGAAGCTCCAAGAAGATGCCTTCACCTTTGCTTTCCTGCTGAAGGCTCTCAATATGATTCAAGCCTAGGAGGCAGAACTGATGAAACTGGTGCATTTTTTGGCCGTGCAAATAATTTATTACTTTCGGTTGGTCAAACAATATTTGCATTCCTTTAAGTTTAGGTATTACCGAAAAAAAAGGGTTACATGTTTGGGTGGCATCTGAAAAGAGGGAGGGAGAGATTTATTAGAAGTTAGATTTCAGTTTGGATTTTGTCACGAGAAAAAAAATATTTCTCAATTACTCATGATTATATTCCAATGCATTTTTCTAGCTAGTGGCTAGTGCTTGAGGGAAAATCCAGTTTCTTTGCTCAATGTTACGCCCAATTTAACAAGCTCTAAGCCAGTGGCATAAGAGTTAGTAATCAGGTACCATTGAACAAGTAGTCTAACGACAGTGCGGTTATTTTGGAGGTTGAAGGTCGCGGGTTCGAATCTGGATTGGTTCTTCGAGAGTCTTAAATGTAAAAATATCTACTTACCAGCCTAGTGCCCCGTCTTCTACCCTCCTGGTGCTGTTCTCATTAGTTATTCAGATGAGGTTCATGTAAATTACTCTATTGTCTGGTAATGGCGACTCGTCGATAGGGTTTTAAGAAACATTCTTGAATGGGGTTGGAGCTCCTATAGTTAAGTCCAGAGAAGGTAGCCACCCTGCCTACTCCTCTCCTTTTTGGTATATAAAAAAAAAAGAGTTAGTAATTAGGTTTGCTGTCAAGCTCATCATTTTAGGCAACCATTATTTCCTTTTATTCAAACAAAAAATCATATTTTATTTTATTACTCGGACAATTTATAACCTATATTTTTAGTATTTTATTCTTCAATCTCTTCATTCTTCTCTCTCACTCACCACGTACGTGCTACTATAAAGACACCAGTAATGCTGATTGTAGGTGAAAACAGTTATGGAAGGAAAAACTTGAATAACCCAACTTATTGTGGAATGAAAATATTAAAATTAAATAAACTTAGATAATAAAAATGAATAAGGTTTAATTGTTACAATATAAGATATAATACAATATATTCATAATAAATAATATTTGTGTTCGGGGTCAGAGTTCTGCCCTGGATTAATTAGTGTAACCTGTATTTAATTAAAACAAAATAAAGGATAATTGGATTAGAATACACAACATAAAGGGTCATTACATCACTTCTACGTGCTAATACAGAATAGATAGTCACAATGAGAACAATTCTTTATACGTATCTCGACAAGATTTGTGGTTGCAAGGATAATTCACTTACTATGTATGGGAATAAGTAAGAATAAAATAAAATTAAAAGTTGACGAGGTGAACAAACCAACTATATTGTCAACTGATGACTAAAAGTAATATAGTAATTCAATAAATAAATAAACAAAGAATTCAATATTACTAGTTGACTAAGATGAATAAACTTACCATGGTGTCAACTAGAAGTTAGTAACAGAAATAAGGTGCAGAAAAATTAAATAGTTAGAAACTGATGAAGGCAATATCGTCCATATGCTAATTTTAATTAATTAGAGGGATTAAAATTATGAGGCGGCAAGTCCAACCATATCATCGAAAATAATAATAAAAAATTAAAGTGATGAAATTCAAATAAAGTGACGTGACTGGTTGCGAAGAAAAATAATACAGATCATTAAATAAATATTAATAATAAATAAAAGGGGAGCAAAGTAACTGATTGTACTCAAGGTAGTAATACATATTATTTTACGGGAATGAAAAAAAACAGAATAATTGATTACACTTAGAGCACTAAAGTACCATAAATATATATATATATATATATATATATATATATATATTTATATGGGCACCAATTCAGGGTATTTTTTTTTTTTACCTATGCATAGGTATCAATTTGGCCAATGAAAATTTAGCATGCATATTTTTTTATTGTAAAAAGTAAGAGAGAGAAAGAGTATTAATGATGCACGTCTTTTTATGTATTTTATTATAGTCATTAGATCACTATTATAAAAATACCTGCCTATAGGTAAAGAAAAAAAATACCTATGGATTGACAACCTCTATATATATATATATATATATATATATAAATAATAGTAGAGAGTACAATATCTCCAATTTGTACAACAAGTCAAGCACAAAATTTGTGAAAAGTAGCTCGGTCCCCAAACATTACGCACGATGTGACACTGAATTAGATAGTAATGATAAAATGAAAATATAAATTCGTGCATGTGGAGCTGTGTACAAGCGTATGCATGCAAGAAGAGCAAAAGACTTGTTGATCAAGTCTTATGCAAAGTATGAATAAAATAATGATGACGGAGGGGAAAATGACCACTAGTTGAATTTAGCACAAAATGAAGACAAAAGTTTGCGAGACTAATGACAAGAAAATGGTAATGATGGCCACGGCTTACAATAAATTAGAAGAAGGAATGATAATATGGTTTAATAGAAATATGTGACAACCGGAGGAAGAAAATAAACAATCAAGGCTTACGATAAACCAGGGCAGGGACGGAGCTGTTCAGGGTTGAGTGGGGCCCCAATGGACTTTCGAAAAAACAATCTTTTATATATATATTATATACATTTATATATGCATATAGAATATAGATATTACTTAAACAAGAAAAATTCTGCTTGGTCTCAACAAATTCTCCTTAGCCCACAACAAATTCTCTTTCAATGAAAACCCATGTCAAAGTGTAATATATATATCAATCTAGTATGTTGTATTGCAATTTAGGAAAAAACTCAAAAAGTGAAATTAATTCTTAATAGGACCACATTTACAAACCATTAATTTTAGGTGTTGCAATTTTTTTAAATTCTTATTAAAAGTTGCAATTTATTTTGTTAGTTTAATTTGAGAATATGATTTTTTTAATAAGACTTTTAAAGTCACCCAATTTGGAACACAAAAGAGTAATACGGTTAAGAACTTTTCTGTAATTAATTAGCTACATTAAATTTCAAAAAGCTAATTTTTGTAACCATATCCGAATCTTCAATGTTGAGGTTTAAAGTCAAATCCATTATCCTTACTGAAAAATGATAATAAATCTATAAATATTAGCTAAGTTAATATTTTATTGTTTATGGTTATAAAAAGTCTTTATTTAAATATGTTTGGTTTAATTTTAAATAGAACAGTTGTAGAAAGATATTTTCAATGAATATCTCAATTTTCTTCCAATTAGTTTTTTAACTATGAAAACTTGTCAGGAACAATTGTAACGTATAGGAACAAAATGATAACATTTTAATTATCTTTTAAAAAATTAGTAAAATTTTGCCCCTACTAAATTACAATCCTGGCTCTATCCCTGAACCAAGTATGGTCTCGGGTCACGAAAAGAACAAAAGAAGATGATGTGAATTATTAAATGAAGAGAATGGTCAAATACCAATTTTCGGAGCTATTCTTTGATGCATGCACAAGACGAGAATTGTAGAACCGAGACCATACGGGTGAAAGACTTGGAGAATTGATGAAGTGAAGCGAATTTATCAAAGTAGGAGCATGAGTCTATGGGATATAGATATAAGGGCTATGAACAAAAGAAGAGAGAATAGAAGCAAGGAATAATGCACGACAAAACTAAAAGAGATAATGACAGCACCGTAGTAACTAAAGAAAAGACGAGGGAATTTGTATTAATGAACTTGTGGGCTGCTTGAATGTTGCAAATGGGGGGAGTATATCCCTGTTTATAGGCAAAATTTGCCTTGTAATAGAAGATGTTTTAGGCCCTAAGTAGATGTAGATGAGGCGTCAAACCTCTACAAGAACTTGTTCAAGTTCTTCTATTACAAGTAGTTTGGCTTAAGGTTTAAGCTAAAGAATATTCTAGAAATCTAGGGATAGCTTGTTCGTGAAAAAGAGGACTCCAACGACATGTAGTTTGGGCTTGAGTAGCGTGTAATTTGCATCTAAATGACACCTAAATGACACGTAGTTCAAATTTAGTTGAGGGAGCTCCAAACGATCCATAGTCCAAATTTAAACGACATGCTATTTTTTTGAGTCAATATCATTTCTTCTGTACTGCGTGTAGTTTAAGTATTTTTTTGAGTCAATATCATTTCTTCTGTATTGCGTGTAGTTTAAGTAAGTTAGCTTAGTCTTGGTAATCTCATACTTAACTATCACTAATCTATGTTTTAGAATTAATCCCCATAATTGAGAAAACTCCAAAACAATTTGTTTCTTTTTTTTTTTTTGAGGTAGATATAATATTTGTTTCCTTAAAAATATAAATACTAAAAAACTTAATAAAGTTAGTCTAAAGTCTCTCTCACTCGCTCCAATTATGAACCCAAAAAAATATATTGAACTCAGAAAACTAAAACTAAATAAGCCGAATTTTTTTTTAAAAAAAGCCATATTAAGTTTTGTCACTGACAAATTAATCGAAATTACTAGTCGTCGGTTTGAGAGATGCATATAAACTGTCCATATCGAGTGAGCATCTCTTTTTCTGTCTTTGGCTGCCCAAGTATTGGTGTTTTCTTTTTCCTCGCCTCTCAAAACAGAAAGAACCATCTTATCGGTTTATGCAAATTCTCTATGCGCCATTATAATCCTCTCTATGAACTCGTTCTTTCACTAAAAGATTTATATGCAACATTTATGACAAAAAAACAAAAGATAATATCATGAAAGATTCACTACTTTTAGACTTTAAGCAAAAGGGTAAATTATGAAAAAAAAAATATTATAAGATTTGAGTGTTCTTTAATTTAAACCCTAAAATTTGTATTTTGTAAAATAATAACATTAAAATTTTTTAAAAATTAATACCTGAACAACTTTGATTCATAAAAGACAATAATATATTCATAATTAAAGAGAATAATAAAGATTAATCCACTTGTAATAGAGAATATTATTATTATTTTTGTTACTAAATCGGTCAAAAACTCACCGCAATGTATTAATTTTCAGATATTATTAATCTCATGGTATTATATTGCAAGTTCAAATTTCAGGATTTAAATTGTAAAATATTCAAATTTTAAGATATTTTTTTTTACAATTCATCCTTAGCAAAAAAATCCACGTTTTTTCATTAATATCAAATAAAATATTTTATTTATATTTTTCTATCAAATCTCACCATATTCATATATATATATATATATATATATATTCAAAATTAGAATTCAAAATTGTTGCGAATATATTTTTATTTTTTGTTTATTGACATACATAGAAATAGCCAGAAGGAAATAATCTACACTCAAAAATGATCTAATCTCTTAAAAATTTAACAATAACAACTTTTAAACACACAAAAATCTATTTTTTTTTTGGGATTCTGTTAACTGATTTTCAAAAGTTTAAAATAGTCACTTTCTATATTTTTAGCTTTAATTTTGACTTTATATGTAAATTATGTAAAATTTAATAGGAAAAAAAAAACAGAAAGTAGTGAAAAAATTTAAGTCTTTTTGATAAAAAGCTAAAAGGTTATTTTTCCAATAAAAAATTAGAAAAAAATGCATATTTAGTGGCATTACCTTTTTCACCGTAATAATGCTATGTGACACTTGTGGTGTCCAGTGTCACATGATATATCAATTTGTCACTAACTAATCATAATTATAATTTAAGTGGAATCCACGTAAAACTCAATTTATTAATTAAAATTATCCAATAATAGACAAATTTATTATAGTGGTGCCATTAATGCCTTTTTCACCAAGTGCACAAAACAACCACAACTTTCCTTGTCACCTTGTCAATAAGTATCCAAGAAAAGGCTCTACTTGCCCAAAAAAATTCATAGCAGTATAGACGTTTTCCTACCCACTTTCACCACGTCCCTGCTGGTCATGAATCATCATCATCATCACCATCTCCTTTCTCTTTTATCCATCTTGTCCATTTAGTCCTTAAAATTCATATATGGCTTAATTATTCCATCTCTCTTACTATATCCAAAGCTTTCTAATTAATTTGTTCACGTAAAAATCATTACCAAAAATCAATACGCCATCTTCTTCACTATCTTTCCCGCCATAAACCCTAACTCACAATCTTCACAACCTCTTGGACTTATCTCATCACTTCCTACAGCCAGAGCTTGAGTCCATCGACCCAAACTTACCTTCACTCATCGCCGTCCTACCCTCTGGTGGCACCATTGAGTGCTTGCATAAGAACATCACATTTCTCGTCCTTGTCATTGACAAATTCTCAAGCTTTAGAAATTTCAGGACTCCGTCAGCCTTTGCGCACTCTTTCACAACACCTACAACATCAACCTCCCGATCTTCGATCCTCTCGTGACTCAAGAAGTGGAGTGATTAATTCACTTGTTTTGCCTTGTCCAACAAAATGAGATGTTTCGATTGATCAATCGTATTTAGCTTCTCCTTTTTAGCTTTTTTGCCGCTCCATTGCTTTTGGGTCTCAAATCATCATTGTTAGGAATCTTCTCTTAAATTTTTTGCAGTGATTACGATATGTAGGTCAATATGTTCTTCACTAAAGGGCCAATAATATTCTTGACACAAGGTCAAGACATTCTTGACTCAAGGTCAATACCTCATTCACTCTAGTTTAATATATTCTCGACTCAATTTCCCAACTCAAGTTCAATATGTTGTCAAAGTTGGAAGAAAAAATAATAAAAAATATCTCATGACCATCATGAAGATAGATTATCGCTCAGACACCTTTCTCTATTGTGTCCTCAATATCTTCGTCTTTGGGATCCACATCCATAGCAACCACATCTCCCATTGATATTTTATTTTATTTTCTCTCTCAACCTCTTTTTCTACATTCTTCCATATCCTTCTCTTCATTATTATCTGCCTCCCCCTCCTTCTAATTCTCATTTTTCTTTCTAGTGTGCTCTCTATCTTGATCATTGTCATTATCCTTACCACCATTTTCTGCTCTTCACATGCTTTTCTATCTTTCTCTTTAGCATAATCTTCATTATCCTCACCATTATCACTTTTTTCCTTAACATTTTTCTCCTCTTTAACTTGAACCTCTTCTCAACTTGAACCTCTTCTCCTTCTGCCTTATCAACCTGACTATCTTTCTTCTCTATATCAACCTGCTCTTGTTATTTCTCCTCTCCATGCTTAAAATAAAAAAATTAGGATTAGACCAAAGCTTTATAAAAAAATTATTTGGAGAAATTTTGGTTATAGTCAAAATATTTTTGATCTATGGTCATGAAAGTCTCAACTATGCTTATGATATATAATCAAAAAATTCTTGAACATAAGTGATAAATACTAAAAATAGCAACCTGTTTGTTAGCTTTATTTTCTTCCTTAATATTTTTTTCATCACCATGTTTCTTCTCTTTATCATGAGGTTCTCGTTGACTTTCCTATCTCTGCTTGAAACAAAAAAACTAAGATAACATAGAAGCTGTATTAAATTATTTGCAAAATCAAATTAATGGCAAAATATTTTCCGAAACTTTGCTTAAATTTAAAATATTTTTGGCCTATAGTCATAAGTTCTTGAACACAGGCTATGACATGTTGAAGAACTTATTGACCATATATTTAAAATACTATCACCTGTTTCTCAAATGTATTTCCGCCATCATTATCTCGGGTCTGCTATAGACTATCTTTATCTTAGTCCTAGTTCTATCCATTGCTCAGTATTGGAGCTCTAAACTCATACATATTATTATTCTCTTGTTGGAGCACGACTTTTGCCTCGTATCACAACTATCAGCTCTTTTCTAATGTGTTGCGGCTCTTTTAGTACAACTTTTTGGAATACAAGGTCAGCGGTAACACCACCCAAGTTCAGCTTTTGGCATTTCTTAGGAAGTTAAATAACCTTAATAACATCATCTTTATCTTTATAAACTCCCTATATTTCTTCTTCAACAAACTTCCTATTACTCTTCTTGAAAATGCTCTTCGCATCAATAAGACATCTTGTCTAGAGTACATTTAATTCAGACTCAGTTGGGATAATTTCTTAAATCACAATTTAAAATAAATCCCGATAACAAAATCAATACTAACACTAAAATTTAAACAATTTTTCTCCTGTTGTCAGGATGTTCTTGACTTCAGGTCAGGAAGTAAAGAAGTTACTACTATAGGGTCAAGTACTTCCTGGCCTCAACTAATGAATTTCTTAAATTAGTTCTTGATTCACAGTAGGGTCAATTAGTTCTTGACTTAGGTCAAGAAGATCTTGACACAAGTTAAAACTTTTTTTACCTTAAGCTATTAACAATATTAAGTAATAAAAGTATAAATATTGATTGAATACTAAAATTTAAATTATTTTTCATTTGTGGTCAGGATGTTTTTGATCTTGAGTCATTAAGTTCTTGATTTATGGTCAAGAAGTTTCTGACATAGGGTTAAAAAGTTATTAACTTAGGGTCAAAAATTTCTTGACCATATGTCATTAATTTCTTGACTTAGTTTTTGATTTAAGATAGGATCAACTAGTTTTTGACTTTGGTTAAGAAGATCTGGACGAATGTCAAGAAGATCTTGACATAAGTCAAAATATTATTGACCTTAAACTATTAATAACATTAAAAAATAATGATATAAATATTGATTGAAAGATAAATAAACTTACATCGTGGTTTAGAAATAGTTCAGTCTATGTTTTATGTCAGGAGATTATCTATCAGAGATAACACCCGAGAGAATTTGTCAGTGACATCCTATATAGCATACTTTGTACTAAAATCAGGAAGACACTCATATGCCTATACTTGAAGCACCAATGGAAATTTGGCAAACTTATAACATAGAAGTTCCTTTCCATTTTTTTTACTATCGTCACATTTGCATTCATTACTCTCCTTTTCATAGTAGATATTGTCTCAGTCCACAAGTAAGACCCCCATGGGAAAAGCATTGAAGACTTTAGATCATTCACCAATCAAAAGCACATATTAGGCACAATTACATTTTTTGCATCGGCCATGAAAGCTTGTGTGACAAAATAAAGAAGTGCAAGCTTCATAACATCTTCATCATTGTCAGGCCACATACTGCTGAATACAACCTTCAGGGTCTCTTGCTTCACCTATTTAGCCTAGTTAAAGTATTTCTCTCGTATTATATCCCTAAGCTTTAATGGGTTAACATTCGTCTCTCCGTGAATCTTCAAACTTGATATTATCGCTAGATGTAACTTTGTAAATGATACTAAGATTCTACATATGTCTATTTCAATGTAGTCATCATTGTTGGATGAGTTTTCGTAATAGACCTGCTGCATCACTATGTTGTGTATAATTTATCCAGATATTGCTATTAATTGGGCCTCTAAAAAATGACTAACACAAGTTTCAACAAAAAATTTTTTTTGCTCATCAGTTAACTTATCCTTTATAATCATGATAATCTCATGAACGGTTCTATGGAAGTTTACCTTCCCTAGAATATATCCTTCTCAGTCATATAGCATTTAAAGGGCTGCAAAATAAAGAAACAAATATTGAGACTAGGAAAGAAAGGAAAATTATAATATAAATTACAACATTCTTAGCTTAGGATTAAGTAGTTACTGATCCTAGGTCAAGAAAATCTTGATAATATGTCAATATCATATTGACCCCAAGTGAACAATTTCTTGACTCTTTATTCATAATCTATTGAGTCACTTAATCTTAATAGATTATTTATCTGAGCTTTCATCCATGGATAAGAACATCTTGACTTGAGATTACTAACTTCAACTAATACATAGAAATAAACCACAACCAATAAAGCATATATAAATTAAAACACAAATAGGTCTTCAATGAAGAAACAATGGCTAAAGTACACAAAAGATTACATGAACACCTCTACTAATTACCAAAACAAATAGATACTAAAAATTCAACTCCCTTGAACAACATCAAGTTATAGATCGTTGGGATATTTGCCTTAAAAATAGATTTCTAATTTTACTTTATCATATATAATTATGATACTTTCTAGATTAAATTGTCTCAATTGAATAGTTTATTTATCTGAAAAAGATTTCATGACTTTATTTGTGTATAAAGAAACAAATATGATTAAGTGTTAATTATAGGAAGACGTATTTCTTTATCTAAGTCTAAATTAACTAGTTCACAATCTATGAATAAAGAGGAGATACTTTATTTACTAAAGATTGTGATGTTTATCTATCTCAATGAGAATGATGTATCTTAAATTATTGAAGTATTTGACTTCTGATAGAAACATTGGTACAATATAAATAAGTTAGGTGTATTGAACTGGACCAGGTAATATAAAGAACTGGAGTGTCGTAACTCAATTTTTATTATTACTACAAACTATCTCTTAGCATGTAGATCTTAATCCTTGATATTTGACTAATAGTATTTATATAAATACCATAATAAGAGTTATTATATATTTATCATATTATTAGAGCTTAAATTATTTAGATCTATTAGGTCCCTTGTCTTACTCAACAAACCTCATTAATTGGTTGGTAGTATTTATGATATTAGTTTCATGAAACTGTGTAAAATAATGATTCTATTAGAAGTTAGTATTTTTATAAATAAGTTACATGAGTTTGATATATTTATAAAAATACACTCAAAGCTCAAATTGGAGAATAAACCTAATCCTAGTTAGATTGAGATTAGTAATTTTGGACCTTATATATATAAGATACATGAGAGAAAAAACTGTATAGTAACCCTAGTAGAGTTACACGTGAAAGAAAGGGAAAGAGAGAGAGAGAGAGAGAGAAAGAGAGAGAGAGAGAGAGAGAGAGAGAGAGAGAGAGAGATGTGAAAAAGTCCACGTCACTCTTAATTCTAACTACAATTTTTTTTTAAAAAATTTCTACACAGATTTTAAAACATAATGATTTTATCCTCTTTTATCACTCTTGTTTAGTGGGTTTTGATATTAATTTGAAGGGTTAAACGACATTTTTTTAAGTACCATGTGCTAATTAGAGTAAAGTGACACAATAGTTGTAAAATTGGGGGAAAATTATACCACAT
Organism: Parasponia andersonii; assembly: GCA_002914805.1. Lineage (NCBI taxonomy): Eukaryota > Viridiplantae > Streptophyta > Magnoliopsida > Rosales > Cannabaceae > Trema > Trema andersonii. Next base: position 223,270 of record JXTB01000065.1, read on the forward strand.
ATGTAAAAATTGAAGCCTATGGGCAAAATTTCAAATGTGATGGGAGTAAAAGGATACTTTTAGCAAAAGTGAGAGGTTTGTAGGGTATTTTGTCCTTATTTATAACCCATACAAGATATACATGAATCAAGTATACATTTAAAACAAAACACATATTGGTTATATTAACATGAACCTCTTTTTTATTTGTGACTTGCCTAATGATCCAATTTTCCATGCTTAATTTTATAGTTAAGTGTGAAGAATTCCTCAAGATGCTTGCTTAATGATACTTATATTATCTTTGAAAATCTACAAAATGCTGCAAGGTTTACTGTGCATATGCAATATTTTATATATATATATATATATATATATATATATTATAGAAAAAAGAGTCTATTGGGGAGACATTTGTCATCCTAATAGACCTTAATGTCATTGTCGTTCTAATATCATCGTCCTAATCTATTAGGGCGACAAAAATTATTGTCTCAATAGAATAAATCTATTAGGCCATAATTAAGTACGTACATAGGGTATTAATCTAGTAGGTTTTTTTTTACTTAGATATTATTTTACGTAATTAAAATTTATCATGCATATATTTTATGGTAAAAGATGAAGAGAGAAAAATATTAAATAATAAGTATTTATTTTTATTATTATTTTTTTAATTATTAAAATTATGGTAGCAGTTAGATAATGATCTAATAATTAAAAAAATACTTATTAAATCGGGTACTATATATATTATCTATTTATAAGTATTTTTTTAGCCATTAGATAATTAGTCAATGATTACTATAATTTGAGTACTTGGAAAAAAATTAAAAAGTATACATTATTTAATATTTTTCATACAAAATATGCATGATGAATTTTAGTCCAGGAAGAATTTTAGTTAAGATAAAATGATACGAAAAACGTACTAGATTGATGCCCGGATATGTATACTGTTAATACGATTCTTATCAGCTGTCCACGTGTCTTTGAATTACTGATATTGTATCTACCAACTGTCCACGTATCCTTACTATCCCGGAGTGCTTTTAACTTCAGGTCGGATCGGAGAGGCGGGGGTAGCCACCTGCAAAGACTCTCCGATGCTTAAGTTAGTTGTTTATCCCTGAGGATGAGCAGCAAAGATTAAGTTTTTCTCTGTATATATCTATCTGTATCTCTCTCTCTCCCTCAAAGAAGGAAGCAAGACTCGTATATATAATCTTGGAACTGGGAGCTTTCTGGCTCTCAATCCTAGGATCGAGTACCTTTTTTCATCATGACTTACTCTAGAAATCACGGGCCGTAGTTACTGTGATTTTCTTTGTATCGTCGTGGCCTGCTTTCCGCCGTCCCCTATGACTCGAGTCTGTCGGGGGAGAAACTTTGACAAACCGCTTTGTCAGGACGATTTGCGCAATGTGCGCACCTACCCAGAATCGCATTAAATGCCTTGTCTGGATCTGGAGTAGTACACTGCCTCCCATGGTCTTCTGGCGGAAGATCCTCGAGGCTCCTGACCCCCAGTTGTCGAGGTAAGAATTGGACTGGGCCGAACCCGTCCAGGATCTGGGATGGATTCGGCCCTGTCCTCGGATAGCCCATGGGCCCATGTGGTATCACGTGCGACTCGCGTGGCTTTTAAACGGTCACTCTGGACACGTGTCAGACGGTGTGCCCTCTTTTGACCTATTCTGCCACTTAATCGTCCACGTGGTACATGATCTAGGAACAGGCCCCACAACTGCCCCTATTTCCCTATTTGATGGATTCGCATCCATCAAGTGGGGAAATCGTGTCTCCAGTCCTCCAATTTGAGGGGTACACATGGTCCCTTATCGTCATTTCTCCCCAATTACTGACGTTGGTGCATGCTCTCCCGTGTCACGATTTTTCAAATTTTTGAAATTCTAGTGCTTTCGTCTTCCTTGTACTGTTCTCCTCTTGGGAGGACTCTTCAGCTCCCCCTCTATAAAAGCTGCGCTTGTGCTCATTTCTTACTTTACCAAAATCCCCAAATATTCGGGTTTTCTCAAATCTTAGGGTTTCCGCATCTCTCTTTTTCCAGAACCTTTCACTTTCGTCAATCACATCCAAAACAATGGCCCCAAACCAAAGTGAAAAACTTCACCCCATCGTGGATTCTGAGTTGGACTCATTAAGAAGGCAGCTCTGTTTCCCTGGCGGAGTTACTTTAGAAAGAGTCGAAGGCCTGGCGGACTGGTACCTTCGCCCTTCTGCCCCCGAAGACTCTATCGTCTTGGGGAGGAGGCACCTGGAATGGCTGCGGTTTCCCCTTCTTCCCATGGTCCACCAGTTCTTCAGTCTTACGAGGATTCATCCAATGCAACTGAATGCCAATAGGGTCATGATCCTGATAGGGCTTTTTGCCCTTACAGTCCTTCTCAACGTGCATATCGACCTGGAGGTGGTCTTTTATGCCTACAAGCTCATCTTCATCCCCAAAAAGAGCTCTTACTCCACTTTCTACCTCCAGCCACTCCCAGGGTACCACGTTTTTTAGGGCTTGCCGAGGTCGGACAAGTAATAAGATTCCCACTCTAAGCTGTATGCCGTCAGAGGGGTGTGATGCTCTCCCTGGGTGAACAGAGAGCGTTTCCAAATTCCCCTATCTTTCCTACAAAGTAAGTTTTTAGTCATGATTTTTGGGTCTGTGTGCACTTTGTCCATTTTTACTTATGATATTTTGCTTTGCGCAACCTTTGTAGAGGAAAGCAGGTTCGAGCCATGGCTGTCAACAGGACGGCTCAAGGAGCTAGAGGGGGTCATCATCTTCGAGTCCTCCGTGGACTGCCGACACATTCAGGCCATCCTGCATCCCCAGGTGATGAAGACGATGCTGAGGATGGTCTTGTATCTCCTCTTTCTGCTGGACACGTGGGTCATCACCAAGCACCTTCGGAGCTAGCTTGACGCCTCGGCTCTGAACCGATTCCACCGGGACGAGCAGAGTCACATCGGCATGGTGCGTCGTTAGATCACGGCTTCGAGCCAGCTGACAGGTCCCCATGATCTGGTGGTGCTGACTAGTCACGAGCTCAAAGAGGTGGTGAAACTCGTGATTGACGAGTGCGTCAGGCTCTGACAATAGGAAAACACTACCCCCAAGCGGGTTAGGGGTGAGTCTATTTGGTGCCCTAGGGTTCCGTCGATCAGGTCAAGGTTGCGTTCTAATCACGTTGCTTGCTCTTATAGGTACGGATACAGGCCCTTCAGTAGATCCCTCCCTGGCCAAGGGGAGTGTTGTTGCATATAGAACCTGATCCAAGGTCCCCACTGGTCGACGTTTGGTAGTGTCTTCTGAGGACGAGGCCGGGGGCAAGGAGTTGTCACCCCAAGAATGGGCTCGGACGACGACCTGGAGGATCTATTTGCATCCAAGTGTGAAACACTCGTGGTGCCTTCTCCCGTGGCGGGCGAGCTTGCGATTCGGGAGGCGATGGCCATAAAGATCATATATGGCAAATGGGCGCCTTCGAGCCTGCCTAGGGATCCCGCTGCACTGAATTCCTCTGCTCCTAGCTCTGGTTCGAGGGCAGGTGTGGGGTCCAGTGCTGCCAGCTCCCGTGGGGAGATTGCCAAGCTCAGTGGAAGGGCTCCGAGGCTGAAGTCTCGGCTGTCTTTTCCTCCTCCGGTCTCCATGAAGCGGGGTCGCGAAGCTGATTCATCCAAAGGGAAGGAAAACTCGGCGGGGAAGAGAAGCATAATTGCCCTTCTTCCGACAACAACGATGACGGGGCTACCCTAACCTTCATGAGGAGGAGGAGGAAGTCTGCGCGAGGCGGCCCCGCTAAGGATGCTAGTCAAGACAAAACCAAAAAATTATAGCCAGGCGAGTCTCCGAGGAAGGTGGTAGCCGAAGCCGTCGATGCAGCAGCAGTCGCTGCGGCTTCTCCTGCTGAGGACGCGCCACCTCCAGCTGTTGCCGAAGGTGCACCTGGCGACACCCTGCTTTCCACCGCCCCCACTTTCGCTACTTCAGGATCGTCGAGAGAAGCTACTGGAGTGTGCTCGGTGGGGGGTGAAGGTGTCCTTGCGATCGGCGGGATGGAGTTGCGCTCCCCAGATTCAGATAATGCCCACGGAGAGGGTCCAACTGCGGAGTTCGAGCTGGAGGCACTCTCCCTGGAGAATGTAGAGCTCGTTCCTGACCGCAGTCTTGCACAGGTTTAGCTCATCTAGTAGTCACCTCCATGCTTTTCGGCATCTTTGATGAATGCTGTCCCCTTTCTTATATTCTGTAGCTAGCTGCTGTCTAGTCCTTATATTCTTCTCGCGTCAGTGAGCTGACTAGGCAGCTAAACTCCCGTGTCTACTCAGCCGCATTTGGCACATTGAGGGTGAACTTTGATCTATACTAGAGCTTAGACGAGGCTAGGGTCAGTAGCGTGGTGGCCCATGCTTTGAGCATCGAGAGAGCCAGGCGTGAGAAGCTAGTCACTAAGTTGGCCGAGGCAAAGATTGCCAGGCTGGCCCAAACCGAGCTCAAGGTCAAGGAGCAGGAGTTGCAGAACGCAGGAGCGGAGATGAGGTTAGCTTTCATTGCTCGCAACAGAGCCGTCGACGAGACTAAAGAAGCGAGAAAAGCCGAGGCAAAAGCCAAGCTTGAGGCCCATTCCTTGCAGCGTTGGCTCGACCGTTCTAACAAGGTAATCCAATATCTCTACTTGGATCACAAAAAACTGATGGAGGCTCATGTCGAGTTGTCTCGCAAGCATGGCGAAGATCACGCCGATATTAACACTCTTTTGATCGACTTGTCGCTGCGGTAAGCAGAGCTGAGGCTAGCGGCACTGAGAGATAGGCTAGCAGACGTGGAGAAGTTGAAGACAAGGTCGCAGAGGCAGATGGATATCCTTTCCGTGGTGAGCTACAGGTCTGGCTGGGAGAATATGGAATTCGAAGGCCACGCAGAGGTGGTAATGCCAGAACAGTTTGATGAGCAAAAGGGTGTTGAGAGGGACCATTATTCCATCAGGTACTATATATAACAGTTAGGGGACGAGATTAACATCGTGAACCCTACTGATATACTGAAGATGCTCGATGTAGAAAAAGATGGACCCTCTACATCTACTTTTTTTGCCAAAGAGATTGTCCTAGCCTCCTATCCGCCAGAATAAGCCACGAAGGTTTCTGGGGGTTAGGCTGGCCCTGGCACCTTGACTGGCCAAGAGTCAAGTGCGGTCGTCTTGTCCAGCGATGATTCTGACCTCGGTATGCCATTCTTTGCCGAAGCTGGTCCAAACATCGAAGCTGGCATCGCTCTCCTCTCTGGAGGTAATTAGAACCTCTTGCTCTTTTGCGTATTTGTAAAGTACTGACCGCGTCGTGTAAAGCTGACATCTGTTGCAAGCACCTGTTTAAATAATAAAACGACGTATTTTTCTCACGCTTATTCTGTGTTATTTTTTTTTGTTGCCTGCATCCGTGGTCAGGGTCGGACATCATATACGATGTCATTCCCTTGTCGGCGGTCCGCCTGACTTCTAGATCTAGCCCAATCATATATGATGTGGAGTTATTAGCAAATTCCCCCTATGCTATGACCGACGAAGTTAGCTCCGGAGATCGGGATGTGAGTTCTGGCTTGTCTGGTTTTGAGGATGTATAATTTCTGTTATGACTTATCTTAGCAGAATATGATCCGCACGTATGGCTGGACTTCTCTGACCCTAAATGGGAACACGCTAGGTACTAGCTCCAAGGATTGGTCAACAACTGTTTGGACCCGTTATTGCATAGGAAGGGGCTTGGACTTGGCTTTCTCTGAGAGCGAACATGGCATTACCATTCTGATGTGTCCTTGCGAGCCCATCCAAGACCTATTTCTTATAAATAGAGACACCAGGTCCACGTCCGCATTGACCATGCATCCTGTAATTCAAGCAATAATAAACAGAATTTGGTTTTAATTTCTGCCTTCGTGCTTGGTCTTATCTGGGCCTACTTCCAACGGGTACGCCTTGGCTTCATTCACTTTCAGTCCACACGTAGGTAAGGCACTCTCTAGGTAGGGTCTACTTCCAACGGGTAGACCTTGGCCCCATTTACCTTTGGCATTATGCGTAGCTAAGGTGCTCTCATTATGCGTAGCTAAGGTGCTCTCTGGGGAGGGTCTACTTCTAATAGGTAGACCCTGGCCCCATTTATCTTTGGCGTTATGTGTAGCTAAGGTGCTCCCTAGAGAGGGTCTACTTCCAACGGGTAGACCCTGACCATGTTTACCTTTGGCTCATACTTAGCTTAAGTGCTCTCCAGGAAGGGTTTTATTGCTCAATTCTTTCCCATCCTGCAGGTATTTCTTGAGGGTCGGTGGTAAGTTTTTTGCTGCGCGGCCTGTTGCCCTCTGTACATCTTCTCGGGTCGTCGACGAGCGACGTGATCCCCACGATACAATTTTTGATGAGGTCTGCTAGCAAGCATTTTATTGCACAGCTCATTCCTCTTCGTACGTTTTCTCGGGCCATCAGCAAGCATTTTATTGCGCGATGTGATTCCTATAGTACGATTTTTGATGAGGTCTATTAGCAAGCATTTTATTGCACAGCTCAATCCTCCTCGTACATTTTCTCGGGCCATCAGTAAGCATTTTATTACGTGATGTGATTCCCATAGTACGATCTTTATTGAGGTCTACTGGCAAGCATCTTATTGTGCAGCTCAATCCTCCTCGTACATTTTCTCAGGCCATCGGCAAGCATTTTATTGTGCGATGAAATTCCCATAGTACGATCTTTATTTGCGCGAATAGTTCGTGAGGTCTGGCACTGGGGTAGACCCTTTTTCATAGCAATCCAAAGCATAAGTCCGTGTAGCAGAAACCCTGACCTATTTTGGAATAAAGCTGTTTAATAATACAAGCATTTACATGTGTCTCACAACATTTACATGCATCTCACACGTGGTACTTTTTCAAGTGCTGGGCATTCCACATGTTTAGTAGACTCTTCTCGGTCTTGAGTTCTTTTAGGACGTACGCACCATTGTCAAGCGCCTTGATCACCTCATAGGGCCCGACCCAGTTAGAGTCTAACTTCAAGAAATTTCCTGTTCTAACCTTTAAGACCCAAGCCCCGACATTAAATCGACGAGCGCTAACATTCTTTGCATAGTAAGACATGGTCTGCTGGTGGTACGAGGCCAGATGGACCAGGGCCATGTCCCTTGTTTCTTCCAAGAGGTTTGTGTTAAGGCTTAGCTACTGCTCGTTCAGTTAGGTGTGTCTCCTACCACTTCGGAGCGAAGGGTCGGGAGGCCAATCTCGATCGGGATTATAGCCTCTGACCCGTAGACCATGGTGTTCTTCCCATTGATCTCTGCTCTGTGGTTCGATGGGCCCACACAACGGCCGGTATCTCTTCTAACCACCTTTTTTTAGCTTCCTGCATGTTCTTTTTTATATTGCTGAATATGGCCTTGTTTGTTGCCTCTGCTTGGTTGTTCCCCTGAGGGTAGTTTACGGATGAGAAATTGAGCTTTATATTATACAACTCACACAGCTCCTTAAACTTAGCATTCTGGAACTGCCTGCCATGATCAGTGTATATCTCTTTCAGGATCCCGTATTGACAGATTATATTTTTCCAAATAAAGTTAATCGTGTCTGCCTTATTTACAGTCGTAAAGGCTTCAGCTTCCACCCATTTGGTGAAATAATCGGTGGCAAGCAAGACATACCTTCTTCCCCTTGGACTTCTGGGGAGCTTTTCGACGATGTCTAGACCCTATTTAGCGAAAGGCCAAGGAGTTATGTTTGAATGGAGTTCCTCCGCGGGTTGGCACTTCATGGGGGCGAACCTCTGGCACTTGTCACATTTCTTGACAAACTGGGCCACCTCGGTCATCATATATGGCCAGAAGTACCCAGCCGTCAAGGCCTTGTGGGCGAGGCTACGCCTGCCAGAGTGATTGCCACATGCTCTCTGGTGGATTTCCTCCATTAGCGTCTGCACTTCGGTGTGACCTATGCACCTCAGTATTAGTCTCATCGTTGATCTACTATACAGTTCGCCCCCCACATCGAGTATTGGGCAGCCTTCAGTCTGATTGACCTCGCTTTTTGGGGGTCTGCGGGCAGGTTTCCCGACACCATGTTTTGGGTGATGGGTCTCATCCAGCCTTCGTCTCCAAAGGGTCTATCGTGTTTTCACCCTCTAGTAGAATCTCTGTATGTTTGGTCGTCCCCACGATCGATGCACTTTTAGCTAGTCATCGGCCTTTTGGTTCATCTCCCTGGGTATTTGTCCGATATCAAAATTGCTTAAGCGGGCTTTCACCTCCATTTCCCTAGAGAATTATCTGTGTAATCTTGGCTCTTTTATTTCGAAGTCTCCCCTAACCTGACCCACGACTAGCTACGAGTCAGTCCTTACTGTGATGTTCTCTACTCCGAAGTGCAGAGCCAGCTTAAGGCCTTGCAGCAATGCCTCGTACTCTGCCTCATTGTTTGTTTCCTAGAAACCAAGCCTCAAAGCTTTCTCTACCTTGAGTCCTACTGGGGTTTGCAAGACTATTTCAATACCTAACCCCGAGGAATTCGTGGATCCGTCGGTGTAGAGGATCCAGGCTGAAGGGGTGTGAGGCGGAGATGTCTAAAGCAGGTCGTGCGGCTCGCTGAAGGATTAGATTTCCACTAGGAAGTCTGCCATGACTTGCCTTTTCTTCGCCAGTCGAAGCCGATACTCGATGTCATATATCCCCAACTCGATGGCCCACTTGGTTAGCCGTCCCGATAGGTCTGGTTTGGCCAAGATTTGCCGGATGGGGAAATCTGTATACACCGTAATCGAGTGTGCCTCGAAGTATTGTCTGAGTCTTTTCTTAGCATTGACCAAAGCTAGGACTAGTTTCTCTGCATTCTATATCGCGTCTTGGCATCCAGAAGCATGTAGCTTGCGTAAAATACCGACTTCTGCTTGCTATCTTCCTCGACGAACAGTACGGCACTGATCGCTACTTCAGACACTGCCAAATAAGCATATAGGCACTGCCCCTCTGCTAGGGAAGCCAGGATAGGCGGATGACTTGAGTATAGTTTGAGTTTTGTCAGTGCCTTGTCCTGCTCCTCTCCCCAGACGACTGTGGAGCTTTTCTTTATGCACTGGAAGAAAGGCTTACATCAGTCAGATGTTTTGGAGATAAACCGGCTGAGAGCAGCTGCCTTCCCGGTTAGGCGCTGGACCTCCCGAATGGTTGAGGGTCTTTGTACATTAACAATTGAGGACAACTGGGTTGGGTTGGCCTCAATGCCTCTTCTACTCACGATGTGCCCCATGAACTGGCCGGAGGACACCCCAAACGTGCATTTCCCGGTATTACATTAGAGTTTAGAAACATTAGTCCAGATATCCCAGATAGTCCGAAGCTTCTTTACTTTTTACGACCATGTCGTTGATGTAGATTTCCATCGTCTTCCCTAGCAACTCAGCGAACATTTTGTTCATAAGCCTCTGGTAGGTTGCCCCTGCATTCTTCAAGCCAAAAGTCATGCGTCTGTAACAGTATAGACCTCGCTCCATAATAAATGCCGCGTGGATCTGGCCTTCCTCATATAGAGGGATCTGGTTGTACCCAGAGTAGGCATCTAGGAAGCTCATCCTGTCGAACCCAGCCGTCGCATCAACCATTTGGTCGAGCTTCGGCAAGGAGAAGCTATCCTTCAGGCAGGCCTTGTTCAGATTAGTGAAGTCTATGCAAGTATGGTCATCGCCATTTTTCTTCTTCACCACCACTGGGTTGGAGACCCAGCACGGGTATACACATTCCATGATCAGACTGTTCTCCAGTAGCGTCTCTACCTCCTTGTTGATCGCCTTATTTTTCTCCAGCACGAACCTTTGGAGCCTCTCTCTGACCGGAGGAAAATTGGGGTCTACATTCAATCGGTGGCTGGCATGGCGGGGTCTATCCCGGGCATGTCATCGTGGAACCACGCGAAGATGTCTTCATTCTACCTAAGGAACCCTAACAACTCGTTATTTTCCTCCTCAGGCAGTAGGGCCTTGATTAAGACTATCTTCCCCAGTTCTGCTTCTTTTAAAGGGACCGCCACCAGCTCCTCAATCGTAGATTCTGGCCCGTCAGACTCCTCTTCGATCTGCTTCATGTATGCTGGCAGGCAGTCCTTTGATTGCTATCTCTCCCCTGTCGAGGCACTCACGCTCGCATCGGCTCCCCTCAAGGCGGTTGAAAAATATTTCCTCGCGGAGTCCTGGTCTCCTTTAATATCTATCGTGTAAGTACTATCCCTTGATAGATATCTTAAGACCTGGTGGAAGGTGGAGGCAATCCCATACATAGCATGGATCCACCCTCTCCTCATGATGACGTTGAAAGAGGACTAGCAGTTGATGACAACGAAGTCCACATCCAGGCACCTCTCTGCAACACAGACCTTCAGAGTCACGATGCCCAAGGGGCTGACCTTAGTACTGTTGAAGGCGAACAGCGGCTGACAGGTCGGCCTGAGCACGTTTTGATTCAGGCCCATGCTTTCGAATGTGCTGAGGAACAGGACATCAACGCTACTCCCACCATCGACCAGGAACCTTCCGACCAACGCGGAGTCGATCTGTAGCTTAATTACCAAGGGGTCGTCATAAGGCAAGCGCATTGTAGTCAAGTCTTGCTGAGTGAAGGCGATGGGGGTGGCTGAGGCGTAGCTTTCTCCCGTCGTCAGGTGGTTAACGGAATGGCCCATGCCTCTCAGGTGCTTCACCCTCTCTTCGGTCCTTTTTTGGCATTTTTTCTTCTCCTCCTGACCCTGGGTCGACTCCAGTCTGCCTATGATCGTCAACACTATCCTTAGAGCCTGTTCTCCTGACCCGAAGGCTTAGGTCTGCTTTCCTTTTTCGGGCCTGGTGGCATCCTCCTTCGACTGGCTTCCGCCCATCTTCACGTACTGCTTCAACTTGCTGGCTTGGATTGCCATCATAACTTGCACGTAAAGACTACGACAGTTGATGATATCATGCCCGCGATCTTTGTGAAATTGACAGTACCTACTCCTGTTCTTCATGTACTCAAGAACACCGAACTTAGGCGGGTCTTTAAAAATGCCTCGGTCCCTGTTCTAGAGGTAGATCACATCGATCGGCATGTTGAGCTCGTATTTCAGCAGAGGGTCCTTAAATGTCTTCTTCTTCTTGCCGCTTTCTTGACCGCCTTAGGTTGGGGCTCCTTGCTTCAGAGTTGGCCCTTGGGCTAGCGTATGCCTCTTTATTCCTTGCGGGGCCGAGGTTTTCACCGGCGCTGTTGTTATCGTGGAGGAGACCTTGGGCGCTTTCTGGTGGCTTTCCAGCACCCTAAATACCCCTTCCGACTTTGCCTGGATGTCTGTCATGTCGTATGGCAAATTCAAAAGCAGATGGTCCGACAGTATCAATCCTAGCTGCAGGTCCCTGACGAACGAGCTCGCGGCTTGGGCGGAGTCGTCGTTGTGCATTAAGGATACTACTTCCAGAAAACACAATAAGTATTCTCTTGGAGACTCGTTCACAGATTGCTCTAATCGGTCGAGGTCTCACATGGTTTTCTGCTGCCTCCGGGCGCCCACGTATTTCTTTAGGAAAAGTTTGCAGAAATCTTCAAACCCATTTATAGACTTCTCCGGGAATTGTCTAAATGACAACAGGGCCGGCCCCATCAGGGTGGTGGAGAAGTCTTTGCAGGTCACAGCCTCGTCCATGGTCTTCAAGGTCATCTTCTGCTGAAAGTAGTATATGTGATCGAGGGGGTCGGTCTTTCCCTCGAATAGTCTGAAGGTCAGGGTCGTGAAGTCCTTCAACTTGGGCTCCAGCTAGATCCAATCGCGAAGGCCATCCGGTTAATCCCTCGCACAGTCTGCTTTGCCAGATCATCAGGGGTCTGTCTGTGATGGGCCCCGAGCCTTTTACTCTACTCTGCTATCATCCCTTGTTTCCAGTTAGGAAGCATACCTTCTGAGCTTTCCTGGTGTCTTCTGTCCACCACCGCTCCGGTCCGGAAAGGCCTTGTCTGGCTTTATCGCTCCCCTTGCATCCGCGATTTAGATAGGGCAGGGACTTCCCCCGATGGTTAGCCCCCAGACTCTTGTTGGACCTCTTCGTCAAAGTCCTCCCTTCACTTGCTCCTGGCTTCGCTTGCTAGTAGCCCTTCAAGACGGGCGTTATCTCTACAAACTTCTGCGACTTCATATTTTAAGCCCAGGACGGCCTCGTGGGCCATATCTGCCTTCCGGTTTGTTTCTGCCAGGGCGGCAAGTATTTGGTCCAGCTTTTAATCCAGACTTGGTCGTATTTCTTGGGAGCTCCCTTCAGCGTCGGGACGTATACTCCTAGTTGTCATTCTTGAGAGTGTCATCCGACCTTGTATCGCTTTTTGTTCGGGATTTGTTCGGGAAGAGCGCGATCGTGAGACTCTTACTCTTTCTCTCGCGCTCAACGTTTCCCACAGATGGCGCCAAACTGTTGGTGCGATTCTTACCAGCTGTCCATGTATCTCTGAACTGCTGATGTTGTATCTACCAACTGTCCACGTATCCTTGCTATCCCAAAGTGCTTTTAACTTCAGGTCAGGTCAGAGAGGCGGGGGTGGCCACTTGCAAAACTCTCCGATAGTTAAGTCAGTTGTTTATCCCTGACGCTGAGTAGCAAAGATTAAGTTTTTCTCTGTAAATATCTATTTGTATCTCTCTCTCTCTCTCCCTCAGAGGGGGAATCAAGGCTCGTATATATAATCCTAGAACTAGGAGCTTTCTGGCTCTCAATCCCAGAATCGAGTACCTTTTTTCATCATGACTTACTCCAAAAATCACGGACCGTGGTTACTGTGATTTTCCTTGCATCGTTGTAGCTTGCTTTCTGTCGTTCCCTATGACTCGAGTCTGTCGGGGACAAGATTTGGACAAACCGCCGTTCTGTCAGGATGATTTACGTAATGTACCCACCTACTCAGGATCGTATTAAATGCCATGTCTGGGTCTGGAGCAGTGCACTGCCTCCCATGGTCTTCTGGCGGAAGACCCTCGAGACTCCTGACCCCTAACTGTCGAGGTAAGAATTGGACTAGGCGGAACTCGTCTAGGGTCTGGGATGGATTCGGCCCTGACCTCAGATAACCCATGGGCCCATGCGGTAATACGTGTGACTCGCGTGGTTTTTAAGTGGTCATTCTGGACACGTGTCAGATAATGTGCCCTCTTTGTAACCTATTCTGCCACTTAATCGTCCACGTGGAACATGATCTAAGTACGGACCTCACATATACATGCACTTTCTAATTAATGCAATTTTTTACCGACCATCGTTAATTAATCCTCAGAATTGATGTAGCGGATATACATTTGTGCGTTAGCGAGCCTGCTCCACTTACGACGGCGATTTAGCGCTAGACAAGAAAGTTGCATTGTTAACATCGAAACTCTTATCTCTTCGAAACTCATCAGTGATCATCAGAGTATCAAATTTAGTGAACACTTGTCACTTCTAGTCTAATGCCAAAAAAATCCTTGGGAAAAAAGTTGTTTCTATTTTCCCTAATCCGAAGAATAAACCCCAAACTTTTTTTTTTTTTCTTTTGGTAGCAAAATAGATCCTTTAATTCAAGACTAAAATCACCTACTATAGTGTAGTTCTTGGTTAAATGTACACGTAACACACTCATCTTATAATAATTGTTTTTTTCTTTTTCTTTTTTTTGAAGAAAATCATATAACAAATTTATATCATGTACGTAAATTTTTATATTATGCGTTACATATTATCATATGATATTATGATATTTTTCATTTAAGGAAAAATAAAAGAAATTTGCTAAAATAACCTATATTAATTAACCATTTTCGTTAAATACCTAGTATTTAAGATGTAAAATAAATAACTGATAACATGGTATGAGCAATTACTATTTTTATCCAAAGTTTCAAAGTGATTGTTGAGTGGCCACAAAAGTTTTCACTTTATATATCATACTAGTTGTTATACTACGCTTTGCACAAATTAGTATTAATATTGTATTTATTAAAACTAATTTATATAGTTAAATTCAATGTATTATTATATAAAAGAATGTATTTATCTCTATATTTATTTTAATAAGACGAATGTAGATAAATTCCAAAAAAAGAAAACATAATTAAACACATTATATAAGAAAATAACATCGTTTTTATAAATTTTAAAACAAAGAGTATTTATTTCCTTAAAAAAAGGTATTCACATTATGTATTTATCTTATAAATATATATTCATTAATATTAAATTAAATATACAACATAAAGAATATATTTTTCTCTAAATTTATTTTGATGAGATGAATATAGTACAACTATTTGTTCGATGAACTAAATTTAATATAAAGTATCATTAATATTAAATTAAATATAATATTATATAATACATATATATATTACAACCAATCATAGCAAAGAAAAATAATGATTAAATTAGAAATTTTCTAAAACTTTTAAAAATAGAATACTAATCAAAAAAGTTATCACATTTTTTGTATTTTCTCTCTCGTTCACGCTTAATATAAATATATAGATATAGATACAGATTACTGAGTATTATCGAGCTATGCTACTCCATTCGACATAACGGATTTTAATTTTTATAATAACTTCATAACATAGTCTAATTTTGCTATTTTGCAGAAAAGTCCTTTCAAAAATTAGAGAATTTATGTTTTCACGTGAAAGACTAAGACTGGTGTACTATAAAAGAGAAAATGGTTGTACATTAGTGCTGGATTAATTGATTACTAGGTCTAGAATCATTAGGGTTGTTAAACTTGAGAGGGTAGAAGTTCGAATTTGTTTCCAAGTCTGTTGTTTATGGATAAACTAGTTGTTATACCGCGTTTTATCTACGTTGTATTAATATAAATACATTAAATTAAGTTCATTGTATTTTAATATATAAAAATATATTTCTTTATATTTATTTTGATTAAACGAATATAATATAATATTTTGATTTCGATTAACTAAATTTAATATAAAAAAATATTAATATTAAATTAAATATAATATTATATAAAATATTAAATTATATATTTATCTTTTTTATATTTATTTTGATTAACTAAATTTATTATAAGATATATTGATATTAAATTAAACATAATATTATATAATATATATATATTACGATCAATTATGAAAAAATAATAATAAAACCAATGAGAAAAATAAAAATTAAATTAATAATTTTAAAAAAAAATTAAAAATAAAATGACCATCAAAGGATATATACCAGTTTTTGCATCTTCTCTCCACTCCATGCTTAATATAAATAGATTGCTAAAAAAAATTAAAATAAAAAAAAAAAACCATTTTCTAATATAGAAAAACCCGAAAGCCTTTATCTTTTCCAAAACAAAACCAACTCATCAAGTCTTAAATTTTATCACGTCTCTCTCCCTCTCTGTAATCGTCTTTCTTCATCTCTCTCTCTCTCTCTCACCACAGTAGAAACCAGCAGAGCTACACAAACCACAAAACGACACCGACCATGCCGTCGTCGGCATCTTCATCACCACTTCCCCTGGAACATCCATCGCCAACCCAATACCTCCAAACCCTCCTTGAGTCGGCTCGTCCCTTCCTCCGCGGCGAACTCGAGTCCGTCGACGAGAGACTACCTTCCCTCGTTCGCGTCCTCCGCTCGGTTGGCGCGGGCGAGTGCTGGCACAAGCACGGCAGCTTTCTCGACCACCTCCTCGACATGTACCGAATCCTCAAGCTATGGCGAGCCCAAGACTCGGTTTGTCTCCTCGGCCTCTTCCACTCTGCCTACTCCAACTCCTATGTCAACCTTGCCATCTTCGACCCCTCCACGGGACGCGACGTCGTTTCGAGACACGTCGGGGAAGCCGCCGAGAGGTTGATCCACTTGTTCTGTATTGTCCCTAGGCAGCCTCTCATTCATGACGACCTTCTTTTTCATTACAGTGACTCTGAACTCATCGAACACCTTAAGAGCTCTGAGATTTCGGTTAAAAATGCTAAGGAAAGAGGTTTGTTTGATGAAGAAGAAGCGTGGAGGAAGAAGGTAAGAAGTCTTGTCCCTGCTAATGGGATTGTTGTGAAGCATATCAAGACCGGTGAAGACGTCGTCGTTTCGAGGAGATTGCTTGCGGTGTTTTTGTTGATGACTATGGCGGATTTTAGTGATCAGCTATTTAGTTTTCAGGATTGTTTGTTTGAGAATTTTGATGGGAAGCTTGAGTTCAAGGGAAACGATGTCGTGGCCGGTCTTTGGCCCGGTGATGGCAAGCCGGGGCTTTGGATGAGCTCGATATCGAGAATGGGAGCTCTTTATAGCTTGCTAGTGAGAGAGGAAGAGATTTTTGGTGAAGAGAGGAAGAGGGTTGGTGGAGAAAAGGTTGATGAGGACAGAGATGAGGATTTGGAGCTTGTGATTCCCCCTGTTTTTGAGAATTGTACAAGGGTTTTGGATGCAGGGGAGCAAATCAAGGCGAGGGACTTGTATTGGGAAGCTGTTTGTGATATGTCTAAAAGAGGGTTGGAGGGAGCAGAGGAGTTGCTTTTGAGTTCGATTGAGAAGAACCCTTTTGTTGGAGAGCCACATGTGGTTTTGGGTCAGCTCTACTTGTCCAAAGGGAGGTTTGAAGAAGGTGAAAGAGAGGCTGAGAAAGGGCTTACCCTTATCTTGCAGTGGGGGAGTCCTTGGGACAAGAGGATGTCTTGGGAAGGTTGGATTGCTTGGGCAAGAGTCTTGCTTATGAAGGCGACGGAAAGGTCTTGGCCTCAAACTGCTTGGGGGATTCTCAATTTGGGACTTGTGAGGTAGATCTTTTGCTACTTCCTTTCTTTGTGTCACTAAAATATGGTGGTTTTTTATAAACTCAATTATGGATCGTTCAAGTTTATGCATAGAAATTTGTAGGAGATTAGGTCGAAGTTATGTGGTATCACTGTCTAATTATTGGTTCCCAGGTGGGATGGTATTGAACGGTAAGCTTCATCTCAATGGTTCGTACTAAAACCATTTAGTGAGAAAAGTATGATCCTGTCTTTAAGTATATTCAGTAGAATAATTTGAATGTCTTTGAATCGGATACAAACAATGATGGTATGCTTTTTCATCTCCAATATATTCTGGAACACTCAATACATGGTTGTAAATTTCTTATCAGATTAAAACAATGTTTATTAATATCTTATGTTTTATATATATAAAAAAAAGAACCTTCTTTATTTTAAAGCAGATAGAGAAATATTCTGAAAGAGTGTTCCTCCGAACTAATTTCCATGAAATCTGTATTTCTGCTGCCAAATGTGCAAGTTAAAGAGAGTCATCGACTCATACAAATCTCACCGCAAATTTTCCTGTGGTAAATGATGAGACAGGTCACAGTAGTGAAAGTTTCAGGCCAAAATGGTGACAGCTGTCTAAGACTATCCATATAAATTTTATATGTTGAAGAATTTTAGTAATATTCTTTTTTGTTTCTTTTTATTTTTCTAAATCTTACTAACCTAGATTTTATTATGATTTGTAAAATATTAAGTTAAATAGTAGAATTTACAAAAAAAATATATATATATTTAACATTTCTTAATAATAAAATACATCATCTCTAAACTCGTCCAAATTCTCATGTCAATTAATTATTACTAATCGCTTTGTCAACTGGAGGACCGTGCCCAATAGAAAAAGAAGCAAATAAATTATCTATATGAATAGTTGACAAGTAATTTTAGATGCTTTATCG
This sequence comes from Parasponia andersonii, assembly GCA_002914805.1. Classification (NCBI taxonomy): domain Eukaryota; kingdom Viridiplantae; phylum Streptophyta; class Magnoliopsida; order Rosales; family Cannabaceae; genus Trema; species Trema andersonii. The sequence continues at coordinate 240,994 of JXTB01000065.1, forward strand.
ATCACCAACACAATCATGTAAATGCCATTATGGCAGTACTATCTTTGCATTTTTGGATGCCTGCCAGGCAGGCTCGTGGATACACGTCATCCTAACGCACTGCGCACTACATGAAATCCTATCGATTGTCACTATATTTTATTTAATTTATTTATTTATTTTTGTTTGAACCAAAACTAGTGCTTTCTACCAGCATTCATTCGATTTAATTTGTATTTTTTTTAAGTATATTTACGTTCAATTTGCATTAAATACAAATTTTAAATTTCTCGTTCCATCTATTGCGATCTAATCCGCGTAAAACCTATATATCAATTCAATTTAATTTGTAAATATACAAATTAGATTGATCATTTTAAATCGAATGTTAACTTGATAAATAAATTTTTAAAATTAGGTTTCATCTCATTTTTTTGTCTTCGATTATTTAATTTTAGCACAAATTTGAGTTTTTTTTTCGAATTTAGCATCATATATATATATATATATGCATATAAAAATAAATACAATCTATTAAAATATAAAATTAAACTTAATTTAAACTCAAAATATTAAATAATAAATATTTTATTTAAAAATCTGTATATTACGCATAGATTGGATTGGATCGATAACTTTTCAAAGTAAAAAAAATGTATTTGTTCCGCAGAAATCCAGATTTCAATTTTTGGATCTAATCTAATTCGCATACGTGCGGATATCTGCACTTTACAGATTAGATTGGATCATGTAGATTTTGAATACTCGTGGTATCTTACTTGTCAATTCTCTTGCCATGCACTATTATAACAAAAATCTCATCTCTTCCCCCATCACAAGAGAAATTACAACCGTATAATTATCTCAATAAAACTTAAAAAAATATGACAAGAAGCCTAAGAAAAGACTTAACTACCCTTAAGACTTAGACTAGCTTCTTTCACTTTTTCTTATTCTTCTATGCTGCTTCTCAATCTTCAATTTTCTCTCAAATAAATAATTTTCTTAACAATCAAAGCTTAGAGAAATGTAATGGGTATAGTTTAAAATAGTTAGTGTTTGAATTTTGAGATGTTTTGTAGTTGATTCTGCATTAAAAATAAAATTTGAATCGATTTCTATGAATTTTTGAAAATTTGGACTAGCTGGCTTAATGAACATTGAAACTTTTCGATAAAATTAAATGTCATTTCAATGAAATATGTTTTTATAATAAAATTTGAAAAATTGAGTATGGTCATCAAAATAACATCGAAATAGTATCAAATTATAATTGAATTTCATCAAATTCTATTATAAAAATACACTTCATCGAAATGGCATCGAATTATCATCCAAATGCATCGAAATTCATAAAATTTCATTAGATTCCTTTATAAAAATATATTTCATCAAAACTGTATTGAATTTCATCTAATTAGCATCAAAATGACATCGAAATACACCGAAATTTTTGATATTTGTCAGGATAACTAGACCAAACTTTCAAAAAATTCTTAAAAATTGATCCAAATTTAATTTTTAATACAAAATCCACCACAGGACATCTCGAAACTCAATTACAAACTATTTTAAATTATGCCCATAATATTTGAACATAAAAATTTCTTTATTGTCCACGAGAGAAATAAGAGTAAGAGAGTTTGGAGAAAGGGCTGATTATTTCCTTTAATATTGCAGACACAATTGTCGTTCGAATTCAATTCCAAAAAAGAGGGAGGTGTGATGGTGGTCTTAGTCGATTGTTCTTTTCTTTCGTTTTTTTCTTCCATTTTTTTTTCAAAACCAAATAACTAAAATTATAATTTTAGGGGTATTTTGGTCAAAGAATCATATTTTTTGAAAGGAATTATATACTTATAAGTAACTCTCGTTTAGAGGATATTTAATAAAACTTTTCCGCCATAACCACATAACCACATATCGGTGTTAACTTCCAATAAAAATGAAATTATAGAACAAAAAAAACAAGAATAATTCACCATAAAATCCAATCACGTAATCTCTTCCTGTTGTCCTACGTTTGCGAACACAATCTTTCTTTTTCTCCTTCTTCATTTTATCTACAAAAGCTCTATTTTTTCTCACAGTTAATAAAACCAAACAGGCCTTCGTCTAACTCATCTTCATCCTTTTCTCTTCAACCATCGTCAACCGAATACCTCAAAACTCTCCTGGACTCAGCTCGTCCCTTCCTCCGCGATGAACTCGAGCCCGTTGACGAGAGATTACCATCCCTAGTTGTCGTTCTCCACTCCATTGGCACAGGCGAGTGCAACCTCAAGCACGGAACCTTCCTTGACCACCTCATCAATGTCGACAAGGTCCTCCAACTCTGGTAAGCTTAGGACTCTGTATGTCTCTGCGGTCTATTCCATTCTGCATTACCCTCGCTATTTTTGATCCTTTGACCAGACGTGATGATGTCATTCCAAAACACGTCGGAGAAGCTACCGAGAGGTTGATCCACTTTTTCTGAATCGTCCCAAGGCAACCTTTGTTATACGGACTCGAATCTTATCAAACACCTTGAGTATTCGGAGATTTCACTTTAAAATGCTAAGGAGAAAGGGTTGTTTGCTGAAGAAGAAGGTTGGAGGAAGAAACTAAGAAGCCTTGTTCCTGCTAATGGGATTGTTGTGAAGCACATAAAGACTGGTGAGGATGTCGTCGTTTTGAGAAGATTGGTTGACAAGCATGGCAGATTTTAGTGATTAGTATTTCAGTTTTCAGGATTTTTTGTTTGAGAATTTTGATGGGAAGTTTGAATTCAAGGGAAATAACACTGCTTTTGCTCTTTGGCCCGGCAAAGGAAAATCTGGGCTATAGAAGAACTCACTATCGAAAATGGGAGTTGTTTACAGTTTGATAGTGTGAGAAGAAAAGATATTTGGTGAAGAGAAGAAAAGGGTTGGTTGAGAAAAGATGGATAAAAACTGAGATGAGGATTTAAAACTTGTAATTCCTCCTGTTTTCAAGAATTGTACAAGGGTTTGGGATGCAGGGAGCAAGTGGTGGCCAGGGATTTATATTAGAAAGCTCTTTGTAATGTGTCTAGATTGGGTTGGAGAGAGTTGAAGAGTTGTTATTGAGTTGTGTTAATAAGAGTCCTTTTGTTGGAGAATCACATGTGGTTTTAGGTCAGCTTTATCTGTCCAAAGAGAGATTCGAAGAGGCTGAAAGAGAGGCTGAGAAAGGGCTTACCCTTATCTTGCAGTGGGGAGTCCTTGGGACATGAGGATGAATTGGGAAGGATGGATTGCTTGGGGAAGAATCTTGCTTATGAAAGCAAAGGAAAGGTCTTGGCCTCAAACTTCTTGGGAGATTCTCAATCTGAGCTTCGACGAGTAGAATAATTTCCCAATGAATATAGAGAAAAGGAAATGGATAAGACTAGATTGGCCCTTGTTTGAAGGAAGAGCATGTATTTTGTATATAGATAGGACCAATTTTTTGACTTTTGTGAGACTTGATAGAGAGAAATAAAAACATTCAAAAGTTACCCTTCTTGTCAATTTTTTTTTTTAAAAAAAGTGGGACTTAACTAATAACTTCCACTTATTACAAATTAAAGGAAAATACCTACTACTACTCAATTCTCATCCTACCCGATTATGGATAATAGGCATTCACGCTTACTCCTGGTGTGACTCTAATTTAGGACCAAGATCTTAGGTAGTGGATGCTCTTACCACTTGAGCCACTCCACTTTGTCACCATTCTTGCCATTTATTTCTTCTTTTTCCTCTATACCATTTCACTTCATTTCCTCTATTATTGATGTGTTCTTTCTCTCTCTTTCCCTATTATTTTCATCTAGATCGAAGCTTTAAGAATCCAGGAAAAGATCAAAGCTTATTTGTTAGATACCGGGAAGATTTAGCATTTGAGAGTAAGTAAAAATGTATTTTATTTAATGGAAGCTTTGATATTGTTTAATCATAACTTATCAATGTTCTGAAGGAGATCTATAATAATGTTCTAGAAATTATTGTGCTAAAATATTCATGTTTTTTTAATTGAACTATTCAATTTTTTTGTAATGGTAATCTAGATATCGCAGACCAAGTAGTTTTTGACCTCAAATCAAGTAGTTTATGACCTCAGGGCAAGAACTACTTGACCTCAAATTACGTACTGGTCAAGTAGTACTTGACTTCAGTCAAGAACTATTTGTCCTAAACAACAAGCAATAAAAGTATAAAAGAAGACTTAAATAGGTGACTTTCTTGTCCCTTTTAGGCAATGGGGACTTAAATGGGCTTTTCTTCTTCAGTAATGAAAACTTAGATGGCGACTTTCTTGTCCTCCCCACCGATGTCGTGGTTGAAGATTTTGCAGAGTCCTACCTTTGGTTGACCTAGTTTTTGCTATTTTGGGACTTTTTGTTTTCCTTTAGGCAATAAGAATCAATCCAAGAGCTTAAGCATAGAATTAGATGAATAGTTTTTGAGTTTAAAGGAGGTGTTTGATGGATTTCATAGTTGGACATAAGGAAGTGTGCATACTTAGTGATAGATAAAATCCTGATTAAAAAATAAAAAAATAAACTTTAAGTTAAATCAATTAAATGTACTGATCAAGTAGATAATAGTTTAAGTATAACTTGATCCCCTAATCAGATAAATGATTCATGACCTCATGCAAATAAAAATCTTCCATGAGATCAAGATCTGCTTGACCCTAAATCAAGAAGTATTTGACCTTAGATCAATTGAATCTTGACCTTTAATGAAATCAAATGAAGAGAAATGAGTTTTGCGAGAGAAGTGTGTGCAGTAGAATGTGTCAAATCCGAGATAGGGTCATGTCTATTGTCAAGTTGTATGTGGGGTTGGAACGAGAGTATTTGAGACTTTTAGTACTTATAGGTCTTATTGTTTAGTCCTAAAAGATTTATCTAATAAACTAATCCTAAAAATATCCTGAGAGTGGATGCTAGTCCTATCCGTCTTCTTTTCTCATGAAAATGAAAATGGAGATTTGGACACGACTAGGAGTAAGTTTAGCCTAAATGACATTTTTTAGGACTTCTTTTAGATAAATCTTTTTAAGGACTAGTGATTTTATTATATATAACTGACCTCTGATGGTTTATGGTCATAGATAAAATGACAATAGTCATAATAAAAATGATTAATCCTAAAAAAACCATCATAAAAAGTCTCTAATATGTCATTTGGCCGAAAAGACTAGTCCTATCCATTCCCCATGAAAATTTCTCAAGTTTGTAAATTGAAAGTAGCTATGTAAGATGAATCGAATAACGGCACAGCTAGGCATACGTGTTTAAATAAATTTATCATTTGCTTCAAGTTGAGGTGAAATTTATGGTAATCTACAATGTCAAGAGTGAACAAAGATGAAATTGTGTCATGTTGTATACAATTGGGCCTATGAATTTATGTGCAAGTCCCTTGAAGATAGTATAGACAGTATCGTAAGATTTCGGTCTACATTATTGTTTAGGAATACTCTTTCCTATGAATATTCCCTACTGTAATATCCTCAACATCTCCTCGTTATCAGCTGTACGGATCTCCCGAGTGCTGTACCATGTAGATATTGTTTTTTCTAGCAGTAAGTTTGTTCGCATTTACTGGCATAGAAAAGCTGCCATCAATGCAGAATCACTTGAGGGATTACTAAATGTATATCCCTGAATCAAGTAAGTACGAGCAATCATTCAAAGTTGTTAAATTGTTTTTCTTGTACGCTTCAAAGAAATCAATCAGAGATCTAATCAAGCATTCAAGAACTAAAGCAGAAAATGAACACAACACGATTTTAGTGTGGTTCAGCATAGCAAAAGAAGTGCCTATATCCACGGGGCCAAGTCCAGAGAGCAGATTACTATGAGCAAATGAAATACAATACAGGTCTGAATTATAGGACTCCTTCTAATTGCCGCCTTGAAAATATTTCCAGTCTTGCTCAAAGAATGTTGTGTTCACCAACTCCTCTTGGAGATGAGCTTGTTGAAATCCCTTTGTACAACTGAATTAGCGGGTCGTTGATGCTGAAATTTGCTTATACTTATTTAAGAATTAAAAATATTTGCTTACACTTTAGTAATATGACAATATATATATATATATATATATATATATGAATGAAAGGGAAATAATCAAGAAGTAACTACATGGGGCTGCTTTCACTTGAGGATTTTTGCAGTATATACAATTGAAAATGTATCATCACTACTCAATCATTCTATGAAGCATCAACACCAAAGATCTTCCTTTGTTTAATATCTTTAGTTAGCACCAAAAAGATAAGATGTCAAATGATGGCACATTGGTAAAAGAGATGTTCTTTCTCGCGTTTTTGTATATCTCAGCGTCTCCCTGTCATGTATAATTGATAGATGTCGAACTGATGCTTCTCTTAAAGCCATGCAGACAACAAGGCTTGGAAGCCAGGGGCATATGCACCTATGAATACGCTACTTCCGTTCATTTGCTGCACAGCCAAATACGAGACATTCCAACCGTTATACAATTTGTCTTGTGACATAAAACACCATAGAAAGAAACCAAAAAACATATATCTTTGATCCCCATCCTATATACTCAACCAATATCAGAACAAGAAATGCTCTATTTTCATTAAATACCAATAAAAGTGAAAATTGAGAAAATAACCTTTTTAAGCACGACCATTCTAGTGAGAATGTAATATGTTTTGCATACCACTACAACAATAGAGTAAATGTTGCTTGAAAATTGAAATCCTAATTTTTCACAATAGTACAACTCAGTAACTCAGGTCGATCATTTAATCTTCAATAACACTTAAATGCACAAAATTATTTTTTTACTCCTACGTTTTATTTAGTCACAGTTTAGGTCGGTAACGACAGAAACCATGACTTTTTGCCACGTGTAAGGCACCTGATTCTCTTAGATGGTTATCCATTGGAAAAACAATATCTCAATGCCAAACTTCTTCCAGTCGCAACTAAGTGGCAATTCGAGTTGTCATATATTATATTTGTGTCATATCAAGGTGGTCAAAGATTTCGGTTGGTAAAAGATTTCGGTTGGTAAAAGATTTTAGGATTGTGTATGTGTCTGGGAAGTTAAGAGTTGAAATTTTAGCAGAAGGTGTTATTTTCGTAAACGGTGATTATTAGTTAAATTATATTTTTTAATATATATATATATATATAATAAATAATTATTTAATTTGAACACAAAACATTTATTATTTATATTATAATTTGTGAACTCATATCAGACACACTAAATAAAATAATAACTTATGGCATGATAAATATTTAACATGGATAATAACTTATGACACGATACATATTTAACATGTTTTTTAATCAGCTCGGATTCAGTAGTATCCAACCTAATACATCTTGCTAACATGTTTACTGTTTGACCAATTAATTGAACTTAATTTAGCATATTAACGTTTATCATTTCCTATTTAATTCAATATGATATAACATATTAATTTATTAAGTTTAATACGATAATTTATTTCACATTTTTAATATAATAAGTCAACTATAATCAACCAAATAAGTAAACCACACAATTCAAAGTTTCAAATTAAAATAAAATTTTCAAATTTTAATACGCAAAACATAATTGGGTAGTTTTAAATTGTTGAATTTTGAGTTTAGCATATTAACCTAATTTTAAAATGTTATATAATCATATTTAATCTGAGTTTAATTTTTTTTTAATCTAAATTTTTAGACAAACTCAAATTCAAACTTCGTGATTATGACGTGTCATGATCTAAATAGCCGTCTTCTGGTCCCAATCTCCTAGGTCCTACCTTGGAGAAATTTAATAAATTTAATAAATTTAATTGATATGCATTCCATTGAGAAATTTAATAAATTGAAAAATATTAGTGATTTTGCACAAAAAAATGGTTAAGACAAGAAGACACAATGTTTAATCTCTCGTTATATCGACTCGTGACATTGACATTAATTTTATCAGTTACTGCTAGTAATATAAATAAAGTATTTTATTTTATAAATTTTTTGAAGAATTGGCTGCGTAATAAAGCGTATGATCAATAAATAATAATTTAATTGTTTACGTTGAAGAAGATATTTTTAATGATATTAATAATGAACTCATGGAAAAACGTTTTTAATAAAAAAAAATATGTCGAATACAATTGTAATATATTATCATTTTTAATTATTTTTTAAATTATAATTACGATCCAGTCTTCTAAATAGAAATTTTGGCTGTGCACAACAATAGCAATTACGAAGATGTCTTGGTTGGAATTTGGGTGGAACCATATTACGAACTAGGTAATAACATTTGAAATATGTAATTATTGAAAGAAAAAGTTAAAACAGTTCGTGCCTCGTGGTATAATTACTAGTGTCCATCTTTTTCCTCTTACAGAGTGGTAGGCAAATAGGTCGTAATATTTACAGCCAAAACGAAATCCGAAAAACAAGTTGTCCTCTGTCCATAGCAAAAACAAAAAGTAAAAGATCTACACAATGAAAGAATAAAAGAAAAAGCTACTGAGGAAATGAAATGCTTGTACTGATTCATAGTTAAATGTGGTTCTTTTTAAGAGACCAGGGGAATAAAAAAGCCCCAAATATAAAACCAAAAGCTATTCCAATAGCCATTCCTATGAAAAATCCAGTGTCCGTTGCCGATTTATGGGGTGGCTCACTAGGATGATATTCATCAGTTGCACAAGGAATAGTATAATCACCACATAAATCAACATTTCCTTCAAAGCTCGAATTAGGAAAAGTTGAAAACTGAGCTCCTGAAGGGATCTCTCCATGCAATTGATTGTAAGCAACACTAAACTTTGACAGAAAGTTGAGATTAACCAGCGATGGAGGAATCGTTCCGGATAGCTGGTTTCTTGACAAGTCCAGAGTCTCTAAGCTGCTCATTCCGGACAAACTACTTGGGATCGGGCCAGTTAGGTTGTTATGTCTTAGGACCAAAACATGGAGCATTCTCAGATTCCCAAACTCTGCCAAGATTGGTCCACTTAGACAGTTGCAACCGAGGTCCAAGGTTGGTGGCAAGCTCCTGGGCTGATTATACTGCAACCCTATTGTGCTGACATTCCTCTTCAATCGAAATGGGAAATCAGGGGAAGGTTCCTCCAGTGAGATCTCCCCATCAATGAGACTTTGTAATCTAGTGAGGCTTTTCGGGATCATCCCGGTAAATGAGTTGTTTGACAAGTCCAAGTAAAAGAGGTCCTGAAAATCTCCTAACCAGGGGGGCATCACTCCAACCAAGTGATTCCAGGACAAATCCAACAACTGCAACTCTTTGCTTGCACTCAACCATTGTGGTAAAGAACCTCTGAGCCTACAATTGGCGATGACGAGAATCTTCAGCTTTTCAAAATGCAGAGTGGGATCTGCCGGCAACTCCTCATCAAGAAAGTTCATGCTGAACACCAAAGTAGTAAGATTCTTACACTGCTGCAAGATTCCAAGGGCAGAAGATAGATTAGAGTTGCTGGAATTCGAAAGAGAAAAATGTGTTAGGCTAGGAAAGTTGTTGAAGCTTTCTGGTATTTCACCCGTGATGTTGTTCCTGGCAATATTGATATTGTTCAGACGTTGGCAAGATGGGAGATTATCCGGTATAGCCCCGGTAAACCGATTACTAGCTAAATCAAGAGAAGCCAATCTAACCATAGCCGAACAGTTGAGTTTTATTGGACCATCCAGGGAATTGTTTCCCACATTCAACAAAGTAAGACGGGGGGAGTTTGTCAAAGAAGGGGGTATACCACCAGTGAATTTATTTGAATGGGCTAAAAAAGACTCTAGTTTTTTTAAGTTACGAAAAACATCTGGAATGGGTCCTGAAAACCCATTAGAGCATATATCCAAACGAATAAGGTTTGTAAGTTTACCGATTCCTTTGCTCAGAGGCCCAGAAAAGTTGTTGCCTCGAAGAATCAACTTAGACAGATTTCGGAGCTGAAATATACCTTCAGACATGCCAGTGAGATCATTTATCTCAACACCAAGGTGCTCCAAGGAAACACAATCGCCAAGCCCAGATGGAAGAACACCCGTGAAGGAATTCGCTGCTAGGTTCAGTACGCGAAGTGAAGAAGAACCATTACAAATACCAGACGGAAAAGAGCCAATCAAATTGTTTTGGGACATATCCAGGACTTTGATTGAAAGTAAATGGAAACTCTCCGGAACAGGACCATAGAAGTAATTAGAGCTCAAGTCCATAACCTCCAAATTTGACAAATTGAAGAGCGAAAGAGGAACTGGACCTTTGAGGAAGTTACGAGAAAGATTGAGAGTTCTGAGCTGATCCAAAGAGCCCAAAGATTCAGAAAGTTCACCAGGTAGTCTTATGCTCGCAAGCTCCAACTTTACGACTCTCCCAGTATTAGAATCATCCTCAAATCCCAGAGAAGATGAAGAAATACATCTGATTCCTGCCCATTGACAGCAATTGGAAGTAGAATCGGTTTCCCACCCAGGAATCGAATTTTGCAGACCCGCCATAAAAGCTTGTAAAGCTCTCAAATCATTTGGGTGGCATTTGAGGTTCTGATCAGGATTCAGTGCCTCAGCTTGGAAGGAAAACCCGACAAAACTCATAAATACTAAGAAAACTTGAACACCCATATCGCAAAAGAATCTGAAGTACACACAACCGCAGAAGACTGAAAATGCTAAGTCAAGTTCTAGGTTCTAATCGGTTCAATACAGCATACACAAAGCCACAAAGTCACATTTGGTGGTGATCAAAACAGTTGAGCCCGCTTCACTTGTTTTCAACATATTTTGTTGAAAAGTTCGTTATTACCAGAACAAGATATCACTGGTTATAACACTATAGTAAGTCAATATTGCAAGTAAAGAAACTGACGAAGTCTAGATCAAATCATGTTCCCCACTCTATACGATTCAATAATGAACCATGGAGAAAATTTCCAAGAGGACTTTTTTCAAACAGGTAATAAGCAGACACTGTCAAAGAAAAAGTAACCATCACGACCTTTAGACGTCCGATAAATTAGATCATAATACCGGTTCATCGGTGAACCCAAAACGTACAAACTATACCATTATATATATATATATATATATATATATAGTTTGCCATTCTAGTAGGTATTTTTTTATAGTAATTTTTTTATTTTACCTATAAGTAGGTATTTTTTTTTTCGTCTAGTGATTCAATGGTTATAATCACCACCGGCTATAATGAAGTTCATGAATACTTATTTTAGTAGATATATATGGTCGCTTATTTTAGTAGAAATTTTTTGGTACTTTTGTATCTATATTTTATTTTTTTAATAATTAGATTATTATCTAACGATCCTATAATTATATTAATGTTTATAAAAAAAATATACATTTTTTTTTACTTTTTATTATTAAAAAATATATAAAATAAATTATTTTTATTATAAAGAGATCATATATAATAAATTTTAATTAAATAAAATAATACTTGAATGTAAAAGAATTGATATACAAAAAATCCCCTAAGCCTAAGGTTACTAAAGAAAAGGTTGGGAGTAAGTGCAAGTTCTATGAAAAGCCCATACATTACTATTGCTTAGTCTTTTTTTTTTTCTTTTGGGTAATATATTGCATGGTCAGTTAAGAATGGTTGCTGCAGCAAAATCGCATCTCATAATGAGTTTTTTGTTTTTTATTTTGATAATTGTCCTAAAATCAATATAGTCTTACCCGGCCAATGACCAAAAATTACAGAAGAAGAAATCCTCCAAAGGGAAAGGCTAAATAACTACTCGATGGTGCTTACTCTCTAGTTTCATATTATGATATTTGTCTATGCTCAAAATATGCTAGCAGTTGTAACAATATATTAAGATGTCGAAGTAAATTAACAATAAAAAAATAATAAGAAAAAAATAAAAATAAAAAGTAATTGAATAATAAATTAAAATAATCACAAAATAATAAATGAAAATATCAATACGAGAAAACAGTGTTTCAAAATTCACTTAATTATTCGTCTAATTATTACTAACTTTGATTCCTATTTTTACTCAAATATTAATCTAAAGAATTCAATATAAAAAATTCATCCAATTAATCACCAAAAATAATTTATCTTACTAGTTATCTAAAATCGACAATATATCACAGGGACAATACTGTAATAAAAGATCAACTAATAAAACAAATATAATTATAATTTAGTTTAAACCACCACATAAAGAAAGCATAATTGAATTTATACGAGAAACTAGAAAATAATAACAACTTGAATTAAAAATATTGGAGAATTCAACAAATCAAACATATAAACGTTGATGCACTCTCTGGAATCAAAGTTGGAAAATAGAAAAACTACACAATTGAGATAATCTCTCTAATATATCTAAAAATTGGCCTAACTTTGAACTCTTCTTACACTCTCTATGACAAAATTGTTCTTCTTTTGTCCCTCAGTTTTGACTTTGTATTTAAGTGCCCCCTAAATGACAAAGTTGTTCTTCTTTCACCCACTTACTTTTAATTTTGTATTCAAGTGTTCTTTAAATGGCAAAATTATTATTCTTTTGCTCCTCAACTCTAATGGCGTTAAAAAACTACTATTAGGCAATAACCAGATAGTCATTTTACTTATTGAAGAGCTAAATAGGTTCTTTTACAATTTTTTTATTGGACATTTCTAAATAGCTAGTTTTTTATGATGAAATAAATAAAAATAGAAAAAAATGTAAAGTTTTTTTTACATGGTTATATATATGTGTGTATATATATATATATGTATAAATCCAAAAACACACATAATAGAGTAGTTTTTGTATTAACTCATTAGTGTTAAATTATTTTTAGAAGTTATGTAAAAAAATGCATAATTTCATGTTCAAAAAAATCTCTAGGAAGTGAAATGACTAGTTAGTTTTGCCCACAACTCTAACAATATTAGAAAACTGCATAATTCACATTGATTGCAAATGGTAGGAGGCAAACTAATTAATTGTTCTCAAAAAAAGAACAAGTGCTCGTACCATATCCTTTTACCCTAATAAAAAGAACAAAGATAAAGATTGAGATACAAAAATTTTATACTAAAAACTTACAACAGTGATATAGCATAATTTTTAACTACATAATTTTAAATAATGTGGTCTCACTTTCAAAAAAGAAGTGGTTGAAATGAATGTCACCTCATGTAGTGTAATTTTTTATGTAAGATATTAATGTCTCTAGCATTACTCAAAGAACAAACTATAGTATATGTATTATCTTCACTAGTATAAGGTACTAGTGGTAAACCTACCAAAAAAAATGATTTCCATACAATTTTCAATACATATTTTCCTACCTATTTGATAGAAATCTAATCAACTTACTAAATTTGAAAATAAATATTATCTTATTTGAAATGTATTAAATAAATATGCGTACAATTATTTCACAAATTTAGATCTTCTTGAAAAACACACCAAGACATTGAATATTAATCACATTTTAGTTTGAGAAATTTAGACGAATAAACAATATTTTAAATTTGATTTAATAGATATCCACTTTTTAAGTTTTATAGCTAGATATCCAAATATATATGTTTTTACACTTGGTAGATAAGTATATATACTCATTTTAGTTAATGTACTAAAATGTACTGAGTATATAAATTTTTATGCTTGGTATATGATATTTTACAATTGGTATAAATATAAATATATATATATATATGATATTTTGCTACAACATTTAAAAAATAGACATTTACTTAAATTTGGCCCAAAATTTGGTCATTTTGCTATAAGACCCTTTTAGTTTTATATATTTTATTTTTTCTCATTTAAAAGTAAAGTAAAATGTTTTTATTTTAACATTGTGTTTGTTATAACAAAAATACAATTATATATGATATTGAATATTATATATAAGACATATAAAATATAGATCATTAATATAGTCTTCTTAACGGGGCTGATATTGTCCATGTTTTGGTCAATACATAT